>CM016626.1:24180616-24372430 GCA_005393395.2 Gossypium australe
ACTAGCTCAAGATTCAGAGATCGTCGGAGATCCATCCACACTATCAACACTCTTTTGGTATTTCGAAATCAATATTTTGAATTATGGCATGTATAAAGGACTTGGTTATTTTGTTAGGTGTCATAATTGATTTGGCCTAAAATGTTGGCCTATGCTATTTGATAGTTCATTTTTGTATAAGGCCATTGATGTTAGCTATTATTGATCAAGTTATATATTTATGATGATGCAATTTATGAGATGCATGACTAGGTTGAATGAGTGTGTGATGAAAATTGAAAAGTTTTAAATTTGGATGTAAATTTTATGTCTCGGCTTAGTACGACTGTATGTGTTTTGTTTCGGTAATGCCTCGTACCCTGTTCCAGCGTGGTACACGGGTAAGGGGTGTTACACATATAAATCCATTATAACTCATTTCAATTCAGAACTCGTATCAAAAGTCACATCAGAACTTGATATTATACCAAATTTAGCTGAAAGGCCATGACATCCTCATGTCACAACTTTATCATTAGCAGTACAATTATCGAAAAATTCCCAGTAATCTTCTGTCCAATCATAATCGAGAAATCCAGATTATCAAACTTTAACTAATGCTTCTGGCATGTCTGCATATGAAATCTTTCAACTTATATTTATCTCTCCTTACATGGAAAGCATCAAACAATATTGTTTAACACAAGCGCAATAACTTCAACTATCGAAACGACTATAATTCATAATACCATTTCCCAATGATAACTGATCTAATAAATATATTTTTGTATCATATCTAGAATTTGAATTTCTCATTTTGACTGTCCGCCTAGTTACCCATGAATACACAAAATTTATTCTCGGACCTGATGATAAACTCAAATGCGTATAAATCAATTAACCTTTCAAATGAAATACCCACTCTGATTAGAATAACTGAGTCGATTTTATCTACCAGATGATAACTTTTCAGAATAATCCCTTCTTCTTGTTGTCAAGACAATCCAGATGTAACACCCCTAACCCGTATCCGTCGCCGGAACAGGGTTACGAGGCATTACCAAGGAGTACAGAACACTTACAGATAATTTGAAATCATTATCGTTCAAATACCGAGACTAATTATAAACATTCATTTATCGGACCTTCGAGGTCCAATTCATGCATTAAGATCAGGTCGAGACTAAACCAGATCCTCAGGAAAATTTTTCAGTACAATGCAATAAACATTCATACATCCATTCAATGCATCATTACCCTAACATGCACAACTCAACATTCAAGTTAGTCCAATAATTTCCATATATAAATAATATATACCATGATTGATGAGCTCATCAATACTATGATTTCTATTCCTTTATTATTTTTCCATATTTATCCCGTTGAATTTCTCGGAATTTCGATGGATTTTCAGGGGTACACTTTAGTGTACAAATCCGGGTCCGTCAATTCATATTCACGTGCGCACATTTCCATTTCAGAAAGCACACTCTCGCGAACCTCATCCTTACAACGGGATTACCAGTCCAGGCTAAATCCCCTGCAACGACAATTACTCTAAAGAGCTTGGATCTGAATTACCAGTCCAGGCTAAATTCAGACCCTAATTCGGATTACCCATCCGGGCTAAATTCATTTTCCACATATTCTTCGAGAGAGCTATATCGGGATAGGATCACCCATCCGGGCTAGATCCTTTTTACTGTCAATTACTTTTCAGAGATTCATCGAATTTTCCTTTCACTCAACTGAGATTTATTTTCCCTTTTCATCAAGAATATCAATACTTCATCAATTATCATACAATAAACATCCAAATCATATTCACATAAATAAAAATATATTTCAAGCATTTAAGAATATAATTCAAGTTACACGAACTTACAATTCAATTTTTATACCATAACGATAATCTTAATTTCATAATAAATATTTGAAATAAAACATTATATCATTTCTATTTCAACGTTTATCGATTATAATCGGGCATGTGATCAATTTATACATAAGTCATTCATAGATTTATAATCGGGGCCTGTGATCACACCGATGCCATATCCCAAATATGGTCTTATACGGAAATCACATATCACATATTGCCATGGTCCAACCATGGTCTTTTCCGTTGATGGGCTCGAAACTAACTATTATTTCGACAAAGGCAAGCACACCTATCGAACAGTAGTATAGTTATGATGAGTCCGGAATATCGTATCCTCAAGGACTAAAATTACTAGTAATAACTATCTTCTTATTATCTAACCTAATAATTAAGGGGATTTATTTTTAATCTAAATTTAACTAACTAATTTAACTAACTAAATGATTATGAACGTGACAGAGAGTGAATTGGGAAAATACTTTTAGACAACTTATATAAGATAGGCAATACCTAAGGAAGAATCCACCTAGACTTCACTTATTACTTTTGATTCATACGATTTATTCACTTGACTTAATCCGTAGAAATCGCTAATTTATGTTAATATCTCTTTCAAGACTAAAAACAACTGACTCTAGGTTGATTAATTGAAATCTCTTTCTAATTAAAACCCCTATTGTCGCATTAACTCGATCTATGGATCCCCTTACTAGATTTTATTCTAATTCGACAGATTTTCGTCGCCCTATTTCTAGGGTTGCAATCAACTCCGCTTAATTGTGTTGATCTTCTCTTAAACAGGGACTTCTGCTTCACTGAATAAGCATATTCGACTTTGAATCAATAACCTGAATTATCAAAACAAGAATAAGAACTCACAATTAAGAATAAGAATAAGTATTTATCTTATAAATCAAGTAATAATAAAATTCGTCTTAGGTTTCATCCCCTTAGGTGTTTAGGGGATTTAGTTCATACTAAAAGAGGGAAACATCTTAAAATAGGGAAAACAACAAAACATAAGAAAACCCAAAAACTTCTAAAGAACTTGATGGGAGATCCTTCTCCTAAGCTGTTCCCGATGGCTGTCTTGGAGTATTTTCTGCCTTCTACTCGGCGTCCCCCTTTAGGTTTCCCCATTGGGTGTTTATATAGGCTTTGAGATACCTTACTTGGCTTACAAATAGCCTTTTCCGAATAGAATTAAACCTAAGGTCGACAGGGACACGCCCGTGGTGGACTCCTTCAGCCGTGGTCGATTCTGCTCGCCACACACGGCCGTGTGATCTACCCGTGGTCGATAGGCCAGGCCGTGTGATTTTTTATGTAGGCCCATTTTGTCCCTTCTTAGCCCATTTCTCGTTCTTTTCGACTCCCTAAGCTCTCTTGAGTATAAAACATGAAATTAAGAGATTAGGAGCATCGAATTCATCAAATTCAATGAAACATCATCCAAAATTAAGTCAAGCATGGGGTTAAAATATGTGTAAATTATGTTTTATCATCCGTCAATGCGTATGAGTCACTGAACGAAAGTACTCAATCCAATGTTCCACTAAATTAGAACTTTTATTCAAACATTCACATTTTCACAATTATCTCAGTTTAATAACATTCATATACAATAACATACCATAGCATTCATGAAATTTTCATAACAATTCATTAAATTTAGCCATATGAACTTACCTGGGCCAATCAGTAGAATCTGTAAAAATTTAGGGACTAGTTTGATATTTTCTCTATTTCGCGTTTATCTTCGAATTCCCGATCTATAATATAAATTTTTCCAGTCATTAGCATCTAATTCAATACTAACTCAATTGGCAATTTATACCCTTTAATTTTTGAAATTACACTTTTACCCCCAAATTTATAGTTTTTATAATTTAGTCCCTACTCAATTAACACTTTAATTGAACTAATTTTTCCTCAAATAAAACTTTATCTAATCATTTTAGGCTATATAATAGCCTTTGAGATTCATAATTTCAGTACAAAACCCCAATTCCTAGCTTTTTCACAATTAGGTCTTAAAAATCAATTTATACTAAAATCACTTAATAAAATCATAATATAATGAAATTAAAGCTTAAAATATATGATAATTCATCAAAAATTCCAGTACTCACTCATGGTAACTTTCAAAATCATTCATAGAATCAAAAACAAATGAATTCAATAGTTGGACTTAATTGTAAAAGTCACAAAACATGAAAAATTACAAAGAAAAAGCAAGAATTGAACTTACTGATGAAAAATATGAAAAACCAGCTTTAAAACTCTCTCCTATGGCGTTTTGATCGAAGAAAAATGATGAAATATCTAGATTTTTCAATTTTGTCTTTGTTTTATATGTTTAATTTGCAAAATTTCCAATTTTGCCCTTGTTTCTCCTTATTTTTTGGTGATTTTCTTGCCCAAACCGTCCAGACCATATAATTTGGTCCTAATTGCCTTTTAAATCCCTTCTTATTAGTCACTTAAGCTATTTAATCACAATTTAACAAATTTTGCACTATTTTCAGTTTAGTTCTTTTTAATTAATTGACTATCCAAACGTTAAAATTTTCTAACGAAACTTTAATACTAACTCAATGACACTCCATAAATATTTATAAAAATATTTATGGCTTGGCTTATGAATTCGAGGTCTCGATACCTCGTTTTAGACCCAATTTACCTATTAAATTCTTTTTAAATTACAAAATTCACTAATTCAAAAATTCTTCTAAATTCACACTTGACCCATAATTATTAATTTATTAAATTTTCAAACTTACTTGTCAGATTTAGTGATCCCAAATCACTGTTTCTGACACCACTGAAAATTGGGCTGTTACAACTACATCTGAATTAAACTTGGCTATCAAAGTCTTCTTTCGTTTCTCAACAGTGAAGTAAGACCAATCCCATGAACTTATTATCCTAGGTTGGAACAAGTTGATAGGATCCTTTTTACGCCCCTAGGTCTCTCTCATGTGGCGACATGGGGGCGTAAAAAGGGAAGAGAGGGATAGGATTTCTCTCACTTTTGGCCTAGCGGGCCCCCAGCATCTAGTGGTTCAAGACATCTCTCTTTCAAGGAAGCGGCGAAGATTCGACTTCTCCTTGGGGGTAGGGTATTACAAAAGGAAGTTGATTATGTATTATCAATAAACCTAGAATTGATTCTTTCTAGGTCGATGCCCGAGCGATTAATGGGGATGGATTATAAATTCATTGGCAATAAGTCTAAGCTAGTTCAAATCCAGCTCGGCCCAATAATTCATTGATCTATTATAACCTAAAATGCCTATTTTTTATATTTTGTTTTCGAGAAAAGCTAAACAAAAAAAATTAGGGAAGAATAAAAAAGCCCAATTTTCTCTAATATATCCATCCCTACCGTTATTTTTTTTATTTGTTCTATTTATTTAGTTGTTCCCATAAATAAAAAATGAAAATAATATATATATATTTATAAATTGCAAAAAATTAAATTAAAATAAAGTAGTAAATTACTAAAACAATTAATACATAAAATAAAAACAATAATAGATAAAACGAGATTCGACTTCCCCTTAGATATTTTATACTTTCTCCCACAAAAAAACTTGTAATGCCTACTCCATTTGTAATTCCATTGATTACTCACCTATCAAAAAAAATGAGTCAGTTCTACCAATCCTCTTATACATTTTGTTAAGGATATTGAATAAAACGTATCTATGTAACTACAATTATATGACCAATCATATATCAAATATATCATTTTATCCAATAAAATTCTTTTAAGATCCATTTTCACAAATGAATTTAGTAAGTTGAAATTGATAAATCATTCAAAGTTGTTAAAAGGAAATCTAATACATAAATAATTGACATACCTATTGTAACACCCCTAACCCCGAACCATCACCGGAACAGGGTTACGAGGCATTACCGGACATATCAGATAATTTGCAAATATAAATTTTGTTTAATATAAATTTCGGCAGCATTTCTACTTATTTTCACATATCACCCCCTGCAATTAAAACCGTATTCATTCCAGATATAACCAATTCAACCAATTCCAAAATCCAACAATTTAACTAATGCAATTTCATATTTAATCATATTTAGATTCTACTTATAACATTAAAATACCAAATATCGTTTTCTACAACAAAAGTCATGTAGTAGTTTTAAGTGACCAAAATATCACCTATGTACATGCCATTTTAACACAAAATATAGTACCTACTTCTGTAGTCTTCGAAGATGTGATGAGATGAGAAATCTTCTAGTTGAACTTCTCTTCTAGACTCTTTGTACCTACGCGTTAAAATAAACGCGTTAAGCCAGGGAAAGCTTAGTAAGCACTACAAAAATAATTAATTAAACAATCATAACAGAGTATTTTAAACTCAATCAATTATCGCATATTTACTCACATATAAGTCTTTTCAATTATGCAATTTTTTAAATAAATTTAACTTATCTTCTGTAAAGAATAAAACTTGCCTTAACACATCAGTAATTCACTTTTATTCTCAATTCACAATATTAGCCCAAAGTAGACTTCCTAGAACACACCGGATATACGGAACAAATACAGAGGTGCATTATGATGCACAAGTGAACAGAGAGCACTGACGTGCTAATATCAGAGAGCACCAACGTGCTAATATCAGAGAGCACCAACGTGCTAATATCAGAGAGCGCGCTAAAGTTCCTTAATGGCATGCCACTAATATCCCAGTAGTTCTAAATTTCGTCTACTTGGGCATTAAAACTGAATCTCATATATTTAAACAATTCACATAAATAATTCAAAAAAAGATAAATAACAATAATTTAAAATTCTTGTAGTACTTACAACAAAAGATTGAGGTGATATAAGTTCTTCTTCCTTCACTCCTTAATCTTCTCTTTTCCTTTTCCTTCGATTCGGTTCTCTCCTTCCTTTTCTTTTTCTTCAATTCCATATAAACACATAACACTTATATGTTAAAAATAATCAAATAATTTCCTGTACTATTTAATAAAATAAACATGTATTTTATGATAATTTCATGCTTTCTTACTTTTGCTCACATTTCAATTTAATCATTTACTCATAAACTTATTCAAAGCTGTCCTTTTGTGTCATAGTCACAAAATTATTTATTTCCAGAGCTACAGAACTCCAAATGAAGAACCGTTAATTTTCCCCAAAACTAGACTCATATATATTTTTACTATAATTTTTCCAGAATTTTTGGTATGACCAATCAATACCAGATTTTTCTTAAAGTTTCCCCTGTTTTACTGTTTGACTGTTCTGACCTCTCTTCACTACGAATCAAATTACTCTTTGTACAGAATTCATATGACCTTCTTATTTATTTCATTTGAAAATAGACTCATTAAATATTCTAAAAATATAAACTTAAGCCCCTAATTATTTTTCTCCAATTTTTTATAATTTTTCAAAGTCAGAACAGGGGATCCCGAAATCCCTTTAAACCAGTCTTAAAAAAATATAAATATCTCAAATTACAGAATTCCTTTGCTTTCTCTGTTTCTTTCATATGAAAATAGACTCAATAAGCTTTAATTTCATATCTCATCCAACTTCTAATTCCACTTATACGTTTTTTGGTGATTTTTCAAAGTTACTCTACTGCTGCTGTCCAAAAACAGTTTTCTTATAACTTATTTTACAATTAAATCCTTTACCCAATTCTAACTTCAAATTCTTTCAATTTAAACCACTAATTCATCTTTTTGTTCATCATATGTTTTATTCAAAAGCTCTAAAATTTCAAAACTTCAACTTAAATTCATCAAAACTTTGTTCTAAAACTTATAAAGCATCAAAATTAAAAGAAAAGGGCTAAATTAACATACCTATTAAACTTCCAAGCTTCAAACCCTTAATTTTCCCTTTTCTTCTTTCTTTTCTCTCTTTTTCTTTCTTTCCCCTGCTCTCTGTTTCGTTTGCTTCTCTGTTTCTTTCTTTCTCTTTTTTTTTTTAACCTTATTATATATTATATTATATTAACATAAAATAATATTTTATTTTATCACACAAAAATCTTAGGATTTTTTTACACTTATGCCGCCTCAATCATTTAAAAATGGCATAATTGCCATTTTGGTCCTTCATAATTTCTTTTAATCTATAATTAAACTTTCACACCTATTACAATCTAATCCTTTTTCCCCAAATGCTTCTAATTAAGTCAAATTCACCTAAATAAAACTCAATTAGACGCACAACTAGCTTCGTAAATATTTTTAGTAATTATTTACGATTCAGTTTTATGAAAACGGAGACCGAAAATATATTTTTTGGTTACTCAACTATCGGGTCACTACAATTCTCCCCCGCTTAATAAATTTCGTCCTCGAAATTTACCTGACGTAAACAATTGCGGATATTGATGTCTCATTGTTTCCTCTCTTTCCCATGTTGCTTCTTCTGAACTATGATGTCTCCACAACACTTTTACCAACGGAATCCGTTTGTTTCTCAATTTCTTTACCTCTCGAGCAAGTATCTTAATTGGCTCATCTTCATAAGTTAAATCCGGTTGAATTTCTATTACTTCAGGAGTAATCACATGAGATGGATCAGACCGGTATCTTCGTAACATTGAGACATGAAAAACATTGTGAATTCTATCCAATTCCGGTGGTAAGGCTATCCGATAAGCAACTGGACCAACTCGTTCTAAGATCTCATACGGCCCAATGAATCTTGGACTGAGCTTGCCTTTCTTCCCAAATCGGAGAATTTTTTTCCATGGCGACACTTTCAAAAATACTTTTTCACCCCCATTATATTCAATATCTTTTCTTTTAAGATCAGCATAAGATTTTTGACGATCAAATGCTGCTTTCAAACTATTTCGAATGACTTTTACTTTTTCTTCTGTTTCTTGGATCAAATCAACCCCATGTATCTTCTTTTCACTAAGCTCTGTCCAATATAACGGTGTTCTACACTTTCTACCATACAAAGCTTCATACGGAGCCATTTTAATACTAGACTGATAACTGTTATTATAAGCAAATTCAATCAAAGGCAGATACCTCTCCCAATTACCTTCAAACTCTAGTATACAACATCGGAGCATATCTTCCAATACTTGAATTACACGCTCAGATTGGCCATCTGTCTGAGGATGAAATGCAGTACTGAAATACAACTGAGTACCTAAAGCTTCTTGCAACTTATCCCAGAAACGAGACGTAAATCGGGGATCTCTATCTGATATAAGGGAGACAGGCACTCCATGTAGTCTGATAATCTCTGATATATACAGTTCAGCCAGTTTATCTAAAGAATAATCCATACGTACCGGAATAAAATGCGCTGATTTTGTCAATCGGTCAACAACCACCCAAATAGCATCCTTTTTCTTTGGAGACAACGGTAATCCCGATACAAAATCCATAGTAATTCTCTCCCACTTCCATTCCGGTATAGTAATTGGCTGAAGTAACCCTGAAGGTACCTGATGCTCAGCTTTAACTTGCTGACATATTAAACATTTTGATACAAACTCAGAGATATCCCGTTTCATTCCTGGCCACCAATACATCTTTTTCAGATCATTATACATTTTATTACTCCCCGGATGTACAGACATAGTACCGTTGTGAGCCTCGTATAAAATCTTCTGTATGAGTTCTGAATTCAGAGGTACACATATCCTACCTTTGAATAACATACAACCATCAACTCCAACCTGAAATTCAGAATCAGTACCTGACTCACATTGTGCCCATTTAATCTGTAGCTTCTCATCATTCTTCTGAGCTTCACATATTTGCTGTAAAAATGTCGGTTTAGCTCTCAATTCAGCCATGATTGAACCATTATCAACCAAAGACAATCGGGCATTCATAGCTCGCAAAGCAAATAAAGATTTTCGGCTTAAAGCATCAGCAACAACATTAGCCTTACCTGGATGGTAATCGATAATTAAATCATAATCCTTTATCAATTCAACCCATCTTCTCTGTCTCAAATTCAAATCCTTCTGAGTCAACAAATACTTCAAACTCTTATGGTCAGTGTAGATATAACATTTCTCCCCGTATAAATAATGTCTCCATATTTTTAACGCAAACACCACTGCAGCCAATTCAAGATCATGCGTCGGGTAGTTCTTTTCGTGTGGCTTTAATTGCCTAGAAGCATATGCTACTACCTTTCCTCCTTGCATTAGCACACAGCCCAAACCATTGCATGAAGCATCACTGAAAACCACGTACTCCTTACCAGATTCTGGTTGAATCAACACAGGAGTTTCTGTTAATGCTGCTTTTAATTTTTCAAAACTTTGTTGACACTTTTCTGTCCATTCAAATTTTACATTTTTTTGCAACAATTTCGTTAATGGAGATGCAATCATAGAAAATCCCTCAACAAATCTTCTATAGTAACCAGCCAATCTGAGAAAACTCTTTACTTCTGTCACATTCTTTGGTGGTTTCCATTCAAGTATAGCTTCTACTTTCTTGGGATCTACCCGAATACCATCTGCCGATACTATATGTCCCAGAAAAGTGACTTCTTTTAACCAAAATTCACACTTACTCAATTTAGCATACAATTGCTTTTCTCTCAAAATCTGTAGCACAATTCGGAGATGTTTATCATGTTCTTCTTCACCTTTTGAATACACTAGAATGTCATCTATAAACACAACCACAAACTGATCTAAATAAGGCTGAAAAATTCTATTCATAAGATCCATGAAAGCAGCTGGAGCATTAGTCAATCCAAATGGCATAACCAAGAACTCATAATGACCGTACCAAGTCCTAAAGGCAGTTTTTGACACATCAGATTCTTTCACCCGTAACTGATAATACCCCGATCTGAGATCAATCTTAGAAAATACACTAGCTCCTTTTAACTGATCAAACAAATCATCAATCCTGGGCAACGGATATTTGTTCTTTATAGTCACTTTATTCAACTGACGATAATCTATACAAAGCCTCAAAGACCCATCTTTCTTCTTTACAAATAATACTGGTGCCCCCCATGGTGATACACTAGGACGTACGAATCCCTTGTCTAATAACTCTTGTAACTGCATTTTTAATTCTTTCAACTCAGTGGGTGCCATCCGATAAGGTGCTATTGATATCGGTGCAGTGCCTGGAATTAACTCAATCCCAAACTCTACTTCTCTTTCTGGAGGTAAACCCGGTAATTCTTCTGGAAACACATCAATAAAATCTCGAACCACTGGTATCTTTTCAATCTCAGAATTCGTTGTACGAGTATCTAAAATGTAAGCAAGAAAAGCAGTACATCCTTTTCTCATCATCTTAGAAGCCTTCATTGCAGACACCACATTCGTCAATGCACTATATTTTTCACCGGTTACAATCACTTCGTCTCCATCTGAAGTTCTCAAGGAAATTCTTTTTCTTCTACAATCAACCATAACCCCATGTTCTGACAACCAGTCCATACCCAATATCACATCGAACTCATAAAACGTAAGTGCCATAAGGTCTGCTGGAAACTCATA
The DNA here is from genome assembly GCA_005393395.2 of Gossypium australe. NCBI lineage: Eukaryota > Viridiplantae > Streptophyta > Magnoliopsida > Malvales > Malvaceae > Gossypium > Gossypium australe. The sequence continues at coordinate 24,191,987 of CM016626.1, forward strand.
ATCATGAATTTTTAAGGGACATCTTCTACACACTTTATTAACTTTCTCACTTTGCCCGAAAGGATTAGTAACTACTATTTCGTATTCTGTAAATTCTACTTGTAATTCTCTTTCTTTTACTAATGTAATGCATATATTTGAATGTGTAGAGCCAGGATCAATTAATGCAATTACAGAAGAATCAAATAAAGAGAATGTACCAGTAATCACATCAGGAGCGTCTCCCTCTTCTCGTGTTCTGATAGCATAAGTTCGAGGCCTTCGGGATTCAGATCTATCAGTTGTTTCCCTCACCAATCTCGTACCACTACTAGTGCCACCAGAAATTCCAGGTTGTCTACCTCTTCGTGAAACCGAGCTACCTCTCACAGACTGTTCTGTAACACTTTCTGACATCTTCGGACAGTCTCTGATTAAATGATCTTTTGATCCACATCGAAAACAGGCTCGAGAAATCAGTCGACATTCTCCCCAATGATATCTCCCACAGTGCTCACATGATGATGGTGTTGGTTTTCTTTTAGAACCCCCGGTACTATCCATAGAGGTCGTCTGCTGAGTTTGTCTTATCTGAATTCTGGATCTTTGCCCAACAGTAGGAGAAGTGTATCTAGAATCTCTAAAATCCCTCACTCTTTTTGGAAATGGTGATGGTGCTGAACTGGTGGCTAGTCTCTTCCCAAAACTCTTTTCTTTTGAACGAGCTAACCCTTCTTCTAGTCGTTGTGCTCTATCAACCAAAATAGGAAATTCTTGTAGATGTAATGGTATAAGAGGAACATAAATCTCTTCATTCAATCCCCACTCAAATCTTCTGCACATATCTGCTTCATTTGCTATTAGTTCCTTTGCATACTTACTCAATCTGATAAATTCACGTTCATATTCAGCAACAGACATGTTGTTCTGCTTCAGATCCAGAAATTCTCTTTTCTTCTTCTCAAGATAAAGTTGACTCACATATTTCTTTCTAAATTCAGATACAAAGAAATCCCAATTAATTTTCTCTGCAGGATGGATATTCATAACAGTGGTCCACCATTGATAAGCCTCACCCTTTAATAAAGATACTGCACATTTCAACTTTTCATCCCCTGTACACTGCAATTCTTCAAATATTCTTTGACTGTTCTCAAACCATTCCTCAGCCTCAGCTGGGTCATCATCTTTCTTTCCTTTAAACTCTTCAGCCCCATATTTTCTGATTTTTTCCAAGGGGGATCGATGACTGGTTATAGATGATTGTGGATGTGGAGCAGTAAGAGGAGAAGATAGTGGTGGAACAGATGGAGCATTATTAGTTCTCACAACTTGCTGCAATAACTGATTCATTGTCTGTAATAAAGTTGCAATCGGAATTTCTTCTCTAGCTGGTATTGGTTCAGTTTCAGATTGAGTTCTTTCTTCCAATTCAGGCTCTCTATCATCTCCTAAGTTTACCGATTCACTTCGAACTTGGACTCTGTGTTGATCTCTTTCCCTATCAAGGTTTGGCGCCCTGCTCTCTACTTCATTTTCTGACTCTTCACGAGATCTATTTGACATCTTTAAGTTTTTCTACAATATTCATAAATTACACAATTAAATAACTAAAACTCATCTCATCACATCAATTTATAAAATGGCATGTACAAATAGACTCATACTCGACCCAAGAATTCAGAAAACCTAGGCTCTGATACCAATAAATGTAACACCCCTAACCCCGAACCATCACCAGAACAGGGTTACGAGGCATTACCGGACATATCAGATAATTTGCAAATATAAATTTTGTTTAATATAAATTTCGGCAGCATTTCTACTTATTTTCACATATCACCCCCTGCAATTAAAACCGTATTCATTCCAGATATAACCAATTCAACCAATTCCAAAATCCAACAATTTAACTAATGCAATTTCATATTTAATCATATTTAGATTCTACTTATAACATTAAAATACCAAATATCGTTTTCTACAACAAAAGTCATGTAGTAGTTTTAAGTGACCAAAATATCACCTATGTACATGCCATTTTAACACAAAATATAGTACCTACTTCTGTAGTCTTCGAAGATGTGATGAGATGAGAAATCTTCTAGTTGAACTTCTCTTCTAGACTCTTTGTACCTACGCGTTAAAATAAACGCGTTAAGCCAGGGAAAGCTTAGTAAGCACTACAAAAATAATTAATTAAACAATCATAACAGAGTATTTTAAACTCAATCAATTATCGCATATTTACTCACATATAAGTCTTTTCAATTATGCAATTTTTTAAATAAATTTAACTTATCTTCTGTAAAGAATAAAACTTGCCTTAACACATCAGTAATTCACTTTTATTCTCAATTCACAATATTAGCCCAAAGTAGACTTCCTAGAACACACCGGATATACGGAACAAATACAGAGGTGCATTATGATGCACAAGTGAACAGAGAGTACTGACGTGCTAATATCAGAGAGCACCAACGTGCTAATATCAGAGAGCACCAACGTGCTAATATCAGAGAGCGCGCTAAAGTTCCTTAATGGCATGCCACTAATATCCCAGTAGTTCTAAATTTCGTCTACTTGGGCATTAAAACTGAATCTCATATATTTAAATAATTCACATAAATAATTCAAAAAAAGATAAATAACAATAATTTAAAATTCTTGTAGTACTTACAACAAAAGATTGAGGTGATATAAGTTCTTCTTCCTTCACTCCTTAATCTTCTCTTTTCCTTTTCCTTCGATTCGGTTCTCTCCTTCCTTTTCTTTTTCTTCAATTCCATATAAACACATAACACTTATATGTTAAAAATAATCAAATAATTTCCTGTACTATTTAATAAAATAAACATGTATTTTATGATAATTTCATGCTTTCTTACTTTTGCTCACATTTCAATTTAATCATTTACTCATAAACTTATTCAAAGCTGTCCTTTTGTGTCATAGTCACAAAATTATTTATTTCCAGAGCTACAGAACTCCAAATGAAGAACCGTTAATTTTCCCCAAAACTAGACTCATATATATTTTTACTATAATTTTTCCAGAATTTTTGGTATGACCAATCAATACCAGATTTTTCTTAAAGTTTCCCCTATTTTACTGTTTGACTGTTCTGACCTCTCTTCACTACGAATCAAATTACTCTTTGTACAGAATTCATATGACCTTCTTATTTATTTCATTTGAAAATAGACTCATTAAAGATTCTAAAAATATAAACTTAAGCCCCTAATTATTTTTCTCCAATTTTTTATAATTTTTCAAAGTCAGAACAGGGGATCCCGAAATCCCTTTAAACCAGTCTTACAAAAATATAAATATCTCAAATTACAGAATTCCTTTGCTTTCTCTGTTTCTTTCATATGAAAATAGACTCAATAAGCTTTAATTTCATATCTCATCCAACTTCTAATTCCACTTATACGTTTTTTGGTGATTTTTCAAAGTTACTCTACTGCTGCTGTCCAAAAACAGTTTTCTTATAACTTATTTTACAATTAAATCCTTTACCCAATTCTAACTTCAAATTCTTTCAATTTAAACCACTAATTCATCTTTTTGTTCATCATATGTTTTATTCAAAAGCTCTAAAATTTCAAAACTTCAACTTAAATTCATCAAAACTTTGTTCTAAAACTTATAAAGCATCAAAATTAAAAGAAAAGGGCTAAATTAACATACCTATTAAACTTCCAAGCTTCAAACCCTTAATTTTCCCTTTTCTTCTTTCTTTCTCTCTTTTTCTTTCTTTCCCCTGCTCTCTGTTTCGTTTGCTTCTCTGTTTCTTTCTTTCTCTTTTTTTTTTTAACCTTATTATATATTATTATATTAACATAAAATAATATTTTATTTTATCACACAAAAATCTTAGGATTTTTTTACACTTATGCCGCCTCAATCATTTAAAAATGGCATAATTGCCATTTTGGTCCTTCATAATTTCTTTTAATCTATAATTAAACTTTCACACCTATTACAATCTAATCCTTTTTCCCCAAATGCTTCTAATTAAGTCAAATTCACCTAAATAAAACCCAATTAGACGCACAACTAGCTTCGTAAATATTTTTAGTAATTATTTACGATTCAGTTTTATGAAAACGGAGACCGAAAATATATTTTTTGGTTACTCAACTATCGGGTCACTACACCTATTCTTTTTGTCATTTGTTTAATTAATTTAATTAATTGCTAAGTTTAATTAGTTATTGTCGTAACCATTTTTGAAAAACGGGAATCGACTTTGGCTTCGAAAACAAAAAAGAGGAGTCGCCACTGATCTTTTTTGGTGTGATCAGGTCACCTTTGTTTTAATAAAATATTTTAATTTACTAAAATGGCATTTTTGGTCTTCGAACTCGAGAAAACGGGTTCGGGAGTCGGTTACGTGCAAGGAAGGGTTAGCACCCTTGCAACGCCCAAAGTTGGTACCAAATTGATTGATCAATGTCCTAAGTGGAAAACTTGAAAATATCTAAGGTAAAAATTTTAAAAAAGAAGAATTCGTTAAATCGGGATTGAATCTCAAGATTATCTCGTTTCAAAGGAATGAAAGTATCACATCCAGCACGTTAGGACATGACACCTTTATACCCCGACACTGGGATCATCTTTGATCTTCAAGGCATGCAATTAAAGAAGGGTATTTGATTACTTGGTCGGGTAGAAAATTGACAACCAGTACGTTAGGGCATCATTTTCTGACTTTCCAGATGCACAAACATTGCCTTATTTAAGAAACAAAGTTTTATATCAGGTTTAAAATGCATTTAAATAAAATAGTTAATAAAAACTAGAATATGTTTGAATTTGAAGCGTAACAGTAATAGAATGTATTAACAACAGGCCGTAAAATGCGAGTATTTTTAAAGAGAGCTAGTTTATTAAACCCTTGAATTTCAAGATTAGCTCGTTCCGAAAGAACAAAAATGTCACATCCAGTACGTTAGGATATGACACCTTTATACCTCAATACCGAGATCATCTTTGATCTTCAAAATGTATGAAAGGGTATTTGGTTATCTAGTCGAACGAAAAATCGACACCCAACACGTTAGGATGTAATTTTTCGTACTTCTAAACATACAAATATTGCCTCATTTTTTGAAGATTTTTATTTTAAAATGATAGCGAGTAGAGTACTTGAATGGCATGAGTTATTGTTTGGATTAAAAAAGACGATCTAAGTTGAATAAATACGTGGGGGTTTAATGTACAATGAGATGACATAAAATAAAGATATACCGATGAACGTGGAACAGTAGTATATGAGCACAAAATTATACAATGGAGAACAATTATATGACAATATGAATAAACAAATCATGATACATGCAATGACAATAATCTCACACTACACAATATCTAAATATTAATACTAATAATTGAGGAACAATGAAGTAAATGATATAAGACATTTTAAAATGAGTAATAAGGCAATTTTAAATAAATAAAACAAAAAAAATTTAAAATATATACTGCAAAAAAACAATTTAAAGTGGCATATAATACTTTAGAACAATTAATATACAAATCAATTTAAAATAAAGTAAGGTAACTTAGAGTAAATAATGTACATACGCAACAACTTAGAATAACGAATAAAAAATGCCTAAAGTAAGTCGAATATAAAAGTAATTTAAAGCTATGGTGTACACTATAAAAATAAAAAAATGGCTTTAAAAAATAAGAGTGATGCCCGTAAAAGGATTTTTTGCTTTTTTAAATAAACAGTATATGGAAGAACTTGGAAGTGAACAATATATATATATATATATATATATATATAAAAGGTTTTAGAAGACAAACAGTATATATATACATATATTGATAATGACAAAACCATTCAAAAGTTAAATATAAAAAGTTTTAAAGAAATAAAGAAACAACAAATTTGTGAAGATGAATTAAAATCAAACAAATATGGACTAAATTGGGACTGAAATACTATTTAAGGCAAAATCTGTGAATACATAAATGAATAGGGACCAACATGGAAAGGTGCTAATTGCGTGAGGACCAAACGGGGAATTATCCCTGTCCATCAAGACGCGCAACCTTAGTGAGGATTGAATCGCAATCGATATAAAACAATAGGGCGAAATTCAAACAGAAAAAAGGCAAGCCAGGGTCTGATCGAATAGCACTACGAAGGGGAAGGTCCTATCGCATAAATTACCCATTTAAAGCGAAACACAAATCCCACCCCACCAAATGACGTCATTTTGTTTAAAACTTAAAACCCTACTTTTAATCTGTTTCAATTCATTCTCATTTCAGAAAAAAAAAAACTAAAAAAATTTTAAAGCTTCTCCCCCTTTCTTTCGAAAACTGAAAAAACCTCTCTCTCTCCCTATCTCAGTTTGACGATTGGACTCCATTTCTGCCGCCTATCGCACCACCGTGCCACCATCGTATCGGTGGCCGGTGGTGCCCTCAAATCGGACCTTTTGGTCCTCCTTCGAAGCCTTTATTTCTTTTGGACAGAAATCGAACGGAATCCTAAGGGGTCTACGTGGTTTCAGCACTCACGGAGGTGACCTCCAGCGACTGTGCGAATCAGTTCAGGTGGGGTTTTCTTCACTTTCTTTTTTGATTTTGTTCGCAAAGGTTTAGGAATAATGAAAATGATAGTAAAATAATAGAAAACAGAATGAGATCCCTTTAAATCTTTGCTTTTTGGTTTCCGATTTGGTTGTATGCCTCTGTCCCTTTTTGATTTTGTTTATAAAGGTTCGAAAAATAGAAAGGAAAAATCAATCGACAGTAAGTAAAACAAAGGGAGATTAACCTTCAAAACGTTGCTTTCGATTTTCAGTGTTCATAGCGAAGACGAAAAAAAACAATCTTTCAATCTCTTGTATTTTGTTTTTGCTAGTAATGCTTGGAAAAAACCCCCGTTTTACACTGTTTCCCTTCAGTTTATATAACCGATTATACAGGTACCATTTTTAATTTATTTTAGCCTCGCTCTCTGTTGCCTTTTTTTGTTGTTTTCTTCTTTGTAGGTGATGGGCGATGGCATGCGGGTGTTGCTCGTAATCGGTGCGGAAGCGTGCTTGGGGTCAGACGAGCAGAGGCGTGGTGGCTACTGATTGGCGTGTATGGTAGACGACGCGCGTGGTGTCCACGGAGGGAGGCCAAAGGCTGGCGGCGCTTTAGGGCACTAGGTTTTTTCTTACTGTTGTTTTTCTTTTCTGTTAATGGGTTAGGGTAGATTAGGCCATTCGGGTTTGGGCTGGTCTAAAGGGATTTGTAACTGGGCTTCATTGGTTATGTATTTGGACTATTATTGGACTCTCTTTTTATTATTGGTTTTGTTGTTTTATTTGGTTTTATTATTTGATAGGCCCGGGCAAATTTGGTTATTACAGTTGCCACTCTTTGCTCATTGTCGTGAAACGAGAATAGAGCAAAGACAAAAGAAGAACCAATTTTGCCCGGTCTTGGTGGGCTTTGACTTACTGGTCCTTGTCTTCCTCAAACATCTTCAAACTCTACTGTAGCCTGTTGCTTTGATCCATTCTGCCACTGCTTCCGCGAGATGACCCGTAGCTTCAATTCGCTTTTCCTCAATCTTCCAAGGGATGGGATTTGCTTGCTCCGATGTGACTTCACGACACAAAGAGATTTGTAGCTTCGATCTACTAATTGCTCCACTAGGACTTCGATGAAATAAATCTGAACCTTTCAAACTGCTTCCTTATTCTCGCAATATGAGTTGACCTTTTCTTTCTTTCTTTCTTTCTTTTTTTTTTTTGTTTTTTTTGTTTTTTTATTTTTTTTTTGAAAAACAGAAATTAAGAATACCTCAGCGTGCGTAACCCGAGGCCCAACTCACTTTCGTATTATGAGTTGATTTTTGAACAGGAATTGAGAGACAGAAACTAAAAATACCTTAGCGTGCGACCTCAGCGTGCGAAACCCGAGGCCCAACTCACTTTTCGCTTAGGAAGGCAAGATCTGTTATGCTCGATTTGCTTCACTTAGGAAGGAAAAATCTGCTTTTCGATTTGCTTCGCTTAGGAAGGCCAGATCTGTTATGCTCGATTTGCTTCGCTTAGGAAGGCAAAATCTGCTTTTCGATTTGCTTCGCTTAGGAAGGCAAAATCTGTCATGCTCGATTTGCTTCGCTTAGGAAGGCAAAATTTGCTTTTCGATTTGCTTCGCTTAGGAAGGCAAAATCTGCTTTTCGATCTGCTTCGCATAGGAAGGCAAAATCTGTTATGCTCGATCTACTTCACTTAGGAAGGCAAGATCTGTCATGCTCGATTTGCTTCGCTTAGGAAGGCAAAATCTGCTTTTCGATTTGCTTCACTTAGGAAGGCAAAATTTGCTTTTCGATCTACTTCGCTTAAGAAGGCAAAATCTGTTATGCTAAATCTGTTTCACTTAGGAAGGCAAGATCTGTTTTTCGATTTGCTTCGCTTAGGAAGGCAAAATCTATCATGCTCGATTTGCTTTGCTTAGGAAGGCAAAATCTGCTTTTCGATCTGCTTCGCTTAGGAAGGCAAAATCTGTTATGCTCGACCTGCTTCACTTAGGAAGGCAAGATCTGTTTTTCGAATTGCTTCGCTTAGGAAGGCAAGATCTGTTATGCTCGATTTGCTTCGCTCAGGAAGGCAAAACCTGCTTTTCGATTTGCTTCGCTTAGGAAGGCAAGATCGATCTGCTCCTCTCGTATTATGAGTTAATTTTTGATCAGAAATTGAAAAACACCTCAAGGTGTGACCTGAGGCTCAACTCACCTCTCGTATTATGAGTTGATATTTAAAAAATAAAAATAAAAATTGAAAAATAGAAATTGAAAATACCTCAGCGTGTGACCTGAGGAGCTGATTTTTTTGAAAAACAGAAAATAAAAATTGAAAATACCTCAGCGTGCGACCCGAGGCTCAACTCACCTCTCGTAATATGAGTTGATTTTTGAAAAACAAAAATTGAAAAATAGAAATTAAGAATACCTCGGCATGCAACCCGAGGCTCAACTCACCTCTTGCAATATGAGTTGATATTTACACAGAAATTGAAAAACAGAAATTGAAAAACACCTCAGCATGTGACTTGAGGCTCAACTCACCTCTCGTATTATGAGTTGATATTTAAAAAAAAATAAAAATTGAAAAACACCTCAGCATGTGACCTGAGGCTCAACTCACCTCTCGTATTATGAGTTGAAATTTTAAAGAATGAAAATTGAAAAACACCTCAGCGTGTGACCTGAGGCTCAACTCACCTCTCGTATTATGAGTTGATATTTGAACCGAAATTGAAAAACAGAAATTGAAAAACACCTCAGCTGTGACTTGAGGCTCAACTCACCTCTCGTATTATGAGTTGATATTTTAAAGAATGAAAATTGAAAAACACCTCAACGTGTGACTTGAGGCTCAACTCACCTCTCGTATTATGAGTTGATATTTGAACAGAAATTGAAAAACACCTCAGCGTGTGACCTGAGGCTCAACTCACCTCTCGCATTATGAGTTGATATTTTTGAAAAACAGTAATTGAAAACGTGTCATCTGGTGGAACTCGGATGTCTTCTTTCTCCTTGGTTTGGTACAGTTATCGTCAAAACTTCATGCTCTACTGGTGTACCTGTATGTGTCATGTGTGATGTTATCATGATATGCACGTGTTTGTCTTAAATGCTTTTATGCCTACATGATTATGCCATGTGCCCTGGGTTGGTTTGTCATGTATCCCTTTTTCGTCACGACTTTCATGATGACATGTATTCATTGCTTCGATTCTTGACATTTCTTTCAGGTTTTGTACCCGTCCTCAAGCTTTACGAGTAATCTACGTTTCTCGTATATCACCCTTTTACCCCACTGTAGCTTCAGGGTTCATCTCATTGTGACTTGGGGGTATAGGATTTGAATATCCTCCATTCATCCCACTGCGACTCTAAAACATAGGATTTGTCTCTTCTTCAACCCACCATCTTGTTATTCAAAGGTACAGGATTTGTATCAGCTTCCTTCTAACGATCATTCTTTAGGTGACCCAACCAGATGTATATGCATGATGCTCGCATGAATACAGAATATCATTTCCTTTCTAGAATGATTCTGGTTTTGCACTTGGGTTAACAATGCCCATTTTCCGTCAGGATTGTGTCACTGACGCGGTACTTTGTCATTTTGTTCAATCACCATTTTTGACAAAAATCCGAAGTGATAACCTTAATTTGGACTCAGATATTTCCAACCCTTAAGCTTAGTGAATCTTAAGTAATAATCCTGTTTCAGACTTCTGTATTGTTTAGAGGTTTCCAGAGTAATATGCGAAACTCCTTTCATGAAAGTATTATTAGTCCAGTAATCGTTATTTCAATGCAAAATGCTCAAAAAGGACCATAATGATGGATGAAATGGAAATTTATTGGGAGCATAGTTCGAAACAAACCAGTTAATAAAAGCTAGCAAATGCAATGAAGAAGCAAGTTTATTTAGAGTGTGCTTTGAAAAGACAAAGATAGCAGACTAAAAATGGGTAAAATGGAAACTAGGTGCCCCAGATATAGCAGCTTGAGCTTCTCTGTTCAAACTTCTTGAGGACCATTCTAAACTCAATATGTGTTTAGGGGATCCAAAGTACTTTGTCGATGCCCCAAGGCGTAACATTCCTCTTCATTGTTACTTCAAGCGTAGTAAGACTACAGTATGCCCTATTTTTTATCAAAATTTGAGCTGCCCTTTTCGGGTTTTCAACTCAAACCCACCTTGGTCTCAAAGCGCCCTTTGCGGGTTTTCGCCTTTGGCCTCTCCTTTTTCTTTCTTCTTTTTTGATGAGAACTTTTTTTTTGTTTTTTTATTTTGATTCCCCTTTTTAGGTCGAATCTGAATTCACCGAATTGGATAGGTCCTTGCCATCCATCTCTGTCAATATCCATGCTTCCATAGAACAGGTCTTCTTTGCTGCATGAGGTCCTTCCTAGTTTGACATTTACTTTCTTCTGAAGTCTCTTTTGTCTGAGAGAATTTTTTCTTTCAAAGCCCTATCATGAAATTTTCTAAGGCTGATCCTTTTTGTTGTAAACTCGCTTCATCTGATCGTGACAGATATCTCTCAACATTTTCTTTTCAAATTCACTTGATCACATCGGGATTGGATCCATTTCACCTCATCCAATTTGGCTCGGCCTGTGCCTGGGGAAAAGAGGATTTTGACTTCACTAGGCAAAACCTAGTGAGGAAAGCGTTGTCCCAGCAGAGGTCCTGGCCGAAGTTTAGTGAGCATAAAAGGGTAAACGTAACTTCTATATGCTAACATTCACAAGTTTAGGTCATCTCTCTAACAATCTTTGTTTTGTTGCCCCCCCCGTTTTTCTTTTTAAACTATGACGTGGCACTTGATCTTTGAAAAAACCGCAAACTTTTGACATTGTGCTGTTAAATATGATATTTTCGCCTTTTTTGTTAATATTTTTTTTCTTTTTTCCCTTTTTGGTCTAATGGCTATCGACTTTGTAATATTGGCATATGAAGCGACCCTCACCCTCTTAGTGAAGAGATCGACACCCAAAAAAATGAATCGATGCGGACCAGAAGCTTTCGAAGAGATTGGCTTGATAACGTCCATGCCCCATGTGTAGAAAAAGGAAGAGGCACATAAGTTCTGTCCTCCTCGATTTGGCGTTTGATGCAATTTCCCTTTCTGGGTAGACCAGTAGCTCGAACCTCTTGATTGGCTTAGTCAAGATAGAACCATCAGCATGTGATCTTCAAATGTCCTTATGGACTTTTTTTGTGACTTCCTTAGCTTTGACAGCATACTCGTGCCTTTGTAGTCCCGGCGTGTCTTAACGTGATCATACGAAAATATCTTTGAACTCTTGGAGATAACTCCATGATTGCTTGCCTTGTTCCTGCGGCAAGCTAAGCTTCCATCTTCATCTCCCTTGTAGTGTTTGCTGACACTTCGTAAGATAGGATCTACCATTCTTGACAATTTAGGAAATAAGTTGTGACCTCTGTCATCTCCCCAGTCTTCCAATCCCTTTAGACCCATATCTCGTTAAAAGGAGAGTCGGTAACAACGTCGCTCATGTCATTGGTATCTGGGGGACCCATTGTGGGCATGAAGGTAGAAAATTAAAAGTATGATATAAAAATGAAACGATGTAGAGTATGAAATGCGATGAGTGAAAATAAAGATGCATTTTATTGAAATAACAATTCTGGAAACAAGCCTATTTCACGAAAGGACTCTTGTTGCCTCTAGGCTTAAAGCAACAAGCATGTTTTGAATATTACTCCAGATTAACTAAAATGCAGGTTTCTTCCACAGTCCTATTGTTCAAAACACTCCCAAGTGTGTAAGGCTTCGGAAAGCTTTATGCCCCCGTTTTCCCTTCGAATGTGTTATTGGCATTCTGACTTCTCGATTTCTAGGCTTCTGATAACTTCTTTAAGGACTCGCCCCCTCATTCAATCATCACAAATTATTGCTCCGGTCGACTCATCGAACTTCAAAACCCCTATTTTAATAATCCCCTCCACCAATTTCTTAAATGCGATGCAGTTATCGGTTGAGTGACCCGTTATTCCCGCGTGATACTCGCATTGAACATTCGAATCATACCATTTGGGGTATGGTGGTTGCACTGGTTTCATGTAGTGAGGAGCCACCCTATGTGTATCAAACAGGCTTTGATATAACTCCCTATATATAATTGGACTTGGTGTAAACTGGAGACGCTTTGCATTGGATTCTTGACTTGATGATCTCTGATGACCAGTGATCACAGCCCTCGATTGACCTGCAGAGACTGACTTGGAACGCTTGCTCAAGTTGTTCACTTCATTTTCCATATTTCTCGAGCTTGACCTTTTGACACTTTCTCTTGCATCTATTTTTCCACTCTTTATGGCATTCTCAATGAGTTCCCCAGACATTACGATATCGGCAAAGTCTTTTGTGGCGTTTCCCACCAGTTTGTCATAAAATGGCGCTTTCAAAGTGTTGATAAAGAGGACCGTTATCTCAGTTTTAGTCAGTGGGGGTTCTACTTGGGCTGAGATATCCCTCCACCTTTGAGCGTATTGTGTAAAAGTCTCTGTTGGCTTCTTTTCCATCATCTGCAGTGTTAGTCGATCGAGCACCATGTCGGAGACATGCTTGTATTGTTCACAAAATGCTGATGCTAGGTCCTTCCATGATCGGATCCTCTCTCTACTGAGTTGATTATACCATCGGAGGGCTGATCCGACCAAGCTATCTTGAAAACAGTGTATTAACAATTTGTCTTCATTCACATAACCAGCCATCTTCCGACAAAACATGATAAGATGCGCCTTTGGAAATCTCACTCCATCATATTTTTCAAAATCTGGCGCTTTAAACTTCGGAGGCAGGACCAGATCGGGAACCAAACTGAGCTCTTTGGTGCTCAGTGCAGAGAAGACTCCAGTACCTTCTATCGCCTTGAGTCTTTCTTCTAGACTCTTATACTTGTCCTGAGCATCATAATCCTTCATTATCAGCTTGGCTATTTCTATCGGATCATCCAAATCTGGGACGATTGGATCAGCAGGATTAGCTCTGGGGTTTGATACGAATATTCCTTGCCTTAGATGAGCAGGTGGTGCAGGTGGTTGTTCTGGGCCTGTAGATTCCTTTTGAGGCCAACCTTCGTGCATTGCATGGGCGTGAGGTGAAGTGAATCCTGGGGGAGGGAACGGTCCCTGATTAACTCTCGTGTGGGGTTCTGTAATATCGGGACTCTGCGCGGGTCCTTTTCCTTTGACCAGAGCTGACATCATTTCCATCATTTTGGCCATTTGATCCTTTTGCTCGAGCAATTCCTCTCGGGATCTTACTACCAGATCTCTTGCTTCCTGTTGCGACTTAGCCATCTGCTCTTGTAACTCTCTTTGGATCCTTTCCATTCTTTCGATTCTTTCGTTGAGTTCTGCATCCATAGCTCTAGCTCTTAGCCGTGTCCTATAAGGATGACGTGATTTCAGATTCGTAGTGTCGCAACTTTAAATTATACGATTTTAGCCTTAGTGAATGATTAGGGTGATATGATACTACTGCGTGTAATGCAATGCAAATGCATGATATGAATGCAAAAAGGTGTCAACTCTGGTTCAATTCCCCATAGGAAACTTTCTTAGAAAACAAAGCTCTTTACATAAAACAGATTACAGATATAGTTTGGCCTTAGCGCCTAGATCCCTAATCTTTCGGAGTAACGAAGCCAACTCCTGTCCTTGGCCTGTCCGTGACTCATGCCGCACACTTAATACCTCCGCCTCTGCTGCCAAAATTTGCAAGTGCTCGGCCACCTCTCGAATCTGATTTATGGCCTCTCTCATGAGATGGTCCCTATTTTCAATTTGCTTCTGGGCCTTATGTAACTCCTCCTTCTGTTGCTCCTTACTCTCTTTCAAGTACCTAATATAATCCTGACAACCCCGCAGTGCCCCTTCTAGCTCTTCAGTCTTCTTTTCCATTTCTTCGATTCTACCCAAGCTTGCCTTTAATTCTGTCACCGAGTTGCGATTTCGATAATGATTTAAGGACCTTTCCAACTCTGCCACTCTAGTCTTCAATTCATTTCTTCCGTTTTGGCCTTTTGATACTTGTTTTTCTAGGATCTCCTTCTGAGCCTTCATTTCTTGAAATTTCCTTTCCCATTGCTCAGCCTTAGCTCTTTCTTCTTGTAACTCTTGTCGCCATTGACCTGAAGTCTTTCCTAGTCCCACAATTCTCATCGAGAGACGCACCTGTAGTCCCCTTTTAGGCTATCCAACTCTTCTTCAACTTTGCTCTTCCCTTTTCTTATCTTTTCTGCTTCTGATTTCTGTATCTCTACACCCAATTTCAAAAGCATCTTATCCTCCTCCAACTGTTCAATTTTCTTCTCGAGCTCTGAACTCTTCTGTACAAAATCTTGCTTTATAATTTCTAATTCTGTTGGTATCATTTGCAAACGTTCCTCCATAAATTGAGCATTATCTGAACTTGGTTCCGGGGTATTATCTTTGATTCTTTTGTTTAGCCACACTTTATACTCGAAAGTCACTGTTTTGCCCACAGTCAACCTCTTCATCAGATGGGTTTGCTTCCAAGCATTCGCAACTTCCTTAATCTTCTTTTTATAACTCTCTCCTGTATAAGAGAATTCGCTTCGATCCAACCCCTGTGTTGCTGGCACGAACTGTCTAGACTGGTATTGTCTTGCTGCTAGTAGAGGGGCATATCCGATAGCTCCCCAAATTCCGGGTAGAGGGACCCAATTAAAGTCTCCGCATCTGTAAAGGATCTCTCCGAGCACCATCCATGGAGCTCTCCACCCAATGTCTCCCTCCTGAAGATTCTGAAGAATTGTCCTCCATCCTTTTTCTGTTATATCTTCTCGTCTTGACACGGCCACCTCCTCCTTTATCGGTGAATAATCCTTATAAAATGGTCGATAAGAGACTTTATCCATCTTCCAAAAATGCCCATAAAACCATACCATTAATAGCTGTGCGCATCCGATAAACCTTCCTTCTCCCGCTCTTCTGCATGCATTTAATGATCTGAAAGTCTCTGCAAGAATTGCTGGGACAGGTGTAACTTGTTTATGCAATCGATCGAACAAATCCACCACTGCTTCATCTATGTGTCTTAGAGCTTTTTGGAAGATGACTAATCCGTAGAGGCTTAAGGCGAAGATATCAACCTTCCTCCTCACATCAGGGTGCATCAGAATTAGATCCCTTAAATTAACCCAAGGAATACATCTCCCTTCACCTTTCTGCTGAATCTTGGTTGAGATCCACTGTTCACTCATTCCCGTGATTTTCATCAATTTCTTCGCAAAATGAGGGACATAGGCAGGCCAAATATAAACCTTGTCAACTTGTATCCCGGGACTACGAAGTAACGTGGTATATTCTTCTACTGTTGGGACCAAATCCACTTTCCCAAAAGTGGAACAACTGTATGCGGAATTCCAAAAATGGACCATAGCCCGAAACAGGTGTTTATCTATCTTAACATCCAATAAGTGAGAGATATCACCATAACGGTGGTAGAATATTTGTTTAGCTTCATCTTCCCAATGGGTCCAGATATCTCGCAACTTTTGGAGCTCATTTTGTGTCACGCTAACACGGGTGAAGTCCCTTAGCTCTGACGTATGACCTTCAACTAAGCTATCTCCTTTTTCCAACTGCAACTTTCTGACCATGCGCGCACGGCCGCATTGTCCTCTACTTTACCAAGAAAGTCGTTTTCCATAGTAAACTTCCTATCTCAGCAACAGAACAGAAATTGACACCTCTACTATATGGAATGTCATGCAAATCAAACAAATCAACACAAGTTAGTATTGCATAATTAACACAAGTAAAATATCATTAAACACTTATCTAGGTAACTATTTCGATATTCTGCCTAGGGTAGGCTCTAGGGCTTCTATATGGGGTTCGGTTCTAAAGAAGGATACCTGAACCAGCAGATTCCTCAATCCTCACCCATTATAGGCTCATACGGACCGAGTTCGGTTCAGGGGGATACATTTCCCTATGGCCATGCAGAGGTGAAAAACCTCACGAAGCACATAGGTACGGATGTATCCCGAAAGTAATCCACTAGCCCATGCGGAGGTGAAAACCTCACGAAGGCTTAGTTTCTTACTCCACTTACAGGTGTGACTACAACGGTCATGCAATTATTATGAGACTCGACATTATTGCAGTTATAGCACAAATGGATGTATTAAAAGAAACATGATTTTTCAAAACAAATTTCCAAATTTTAATCAAAAGGACAGAAATCAATCAATTTATGGCCTGACTCTCGAGGTCCCCAGTGGAGTCGTCAAGCTGTCGTAACCATTTTTGAAAAACGGGAATCGACTTTGGCTTCGAAAACAAAAAAGGGGAGTCGCCACCGATCTTTTTTGGTCTGATCGGGTCACCTTTGTTTTAATAAAATATTTTGATTTACTAAAACGGCATTTTTTGTCTACGAAACTCGAGAAAACGGGTTCGGGAGTCGGTTACGTGCAAGGAAGGGTTAGCACCCTTGCAACGCCCAAAGTTGCTACCAAATTGATTGATCAATGTCCTAATGTAGAAAACCTGAAAATATCTAAGGTAAAAATTTAAAAAAAGAAGAATTCGTTAAATCGGGATTGAATCTCAAGATTATCTCGTTTCAAAAGAATGAAAGTATCACATCCAGCACTTTAGGACATGACACCTTTATACCCCGACACTGAGATCATCTTTGATCTTCAAGGCGTGCAATTAAAGAAGGGTATTTGATTACCTGGTCGGGTAGAAAATTGACAACCAGTACGTTAGGGCATCATTTTCTGACTTTCCAGACGCACAAACATTGCCTTATTTAAGAAACGAAGTTTTATATCAGGTTTAAAATGCATTTAAATAAAATAGTTAATAAAAACTAGAATATGTTTGAATTTGAAGCGTAACAGTAATAGAATGTATTAACAACAGGCCGTAAAATGCGAGTATTTTTAAAGAGAGCTAGTTTATTAAACCCTTGAATTTCAAGATTAGCTCGTTCCGAAAGAACAAAAATGTCACGTCCAGTACGTTAGGATATGACACCTTTATACCTCAATACTGAGATCATCTTTGATCTTCAAAATGTATGAAAGGGTATTTGGTTATCTAGTCGAACGAAAAATCGACACCCAACACGTTAGGATGTAATTTTTTGTACTTCTAAACATACAAATATTGCCTCGTTTTTTGAAAATTTTTATTTTAAAATGATAGCGAGTAGAGTACTTGAATGGCATGAGTTATTGTTTGGATTAAAAACGACGATCTAAGTTGAATAAATACGTAGGGGTTTAATGTACAATGAGATGACATAAAATAAAGATATACCGATGAACGTGGAACAGTAGTATATGAGCACAAAATTATACAATGGAGAACAATTATATGACAATATGAATAAACAAATCATGATACATGCAATGACAATAATCTCACACTACACAATATCTAAATATTAATACTAATAATTGAGGAACAATGAAGTAAATGATATAAGACATTTTAAAATGAGTAATAAGGCAATTTTAAATAAATAAAACAAAAAAAATTTAAAATATATACTGCAAAAAAACAATTTAAAGTGGCATATAATACTTTAGAACGATTAATATACAAATCAATTTAAAATAAAGTAAGGTAACTTAAAGTAAATAATGTACATACGCAACAACTTAAAATAACGAATAAAAAATGCCTAAAGTAAGACGAATATAAAAGTAATTTAAAGCTATGGTGTACACTATAAAAATAAAAAAATGGCTTTAAAAAATAAAAGTGATGCCCGTAAAAGGATTTTTTGCTTTTTTAAATAAACAGTATATGGAAGAACTTGGAAGTGAACAATATATATATAAAAGGTTTTAGAAGACAAACAATATATATATACATATATTGATAATGACAAAACCATTCAAAAGTTAAATATAAAAAGTTTTAAAGAAATAAAGAAACAACAAATTTGTGAAGATGAATTAAAATCAAACAAATATGGACTAAATTGGGACTGAAATACTATTTAAGGCAAAATCTGTGAATACATAAATGAATAGGGACCAACAT
This sequence comes from Gossypium australe, assembly GCA_005393395.2. NCBI lineage: Eukaryota > Viridiplantae > Streptophyta > Magnoliopsida > Malvales > Malvaceae > Gossypium > Gossypium australe. The sequence continues at coordinate 24,210,577 of CM016626.1, forward strand.
GGAAAGGTGCTAATTGCGTGAGGACCAAACGGGGAATTATCCCTGACCATCAAGACGTGCAACCTTAGTGAGGATTGAATCGCAATCGATATAAAACAACAGGGCGAAATTCAAACAGAAAAAAGGCAAGCCAGGGTCTGATCGAATAGCACTACGAAGGGGAAGGTCCTATCGCATAAATTACCCATTTAAAGCGAAACACAAATCCCACCCCACCAAATGACGTCATTTTGTTTAAAACTTAAAACCCTACTTTTAATCTGTTTCAATTCATTCTCATTTCAGAAAAAAAAAACTAAAAAATTTTAAAGCTTCTCCCCCTTTCTTTCGAAAATTGAAAAAACCTCTCTCTCTCCCCATCTCAGTTTGACGATTGGACTCCATTTCTGCCGCCTATCGCACCACCGTGCCACCATCGTATCGGTGGCCGGTGGTGCCCTCAAATCGGACCTTTTGGTCCTCCTTCGAAGCCTTTATTTCTTTTGGACGGAAATCGAACGGAATCCTAAGGGGTCTACGTGGTTTCGACACTCACGGAGGTGACCTCCGGCGACTGTGCGAATCGGTTCAAGTGGGGTTTTCTTCGCTTTCTTTTTTTATTTTGTTCGCAAAGGTTTGGGAATAATGAAAATGACAGTAAAATAATAGAAAACAGAATGAGATCCCTTTAAACCTTTGCTTTTTGGTTTCCGATTTGGTTGTATGCCTCTGTCCCTTTTTGATTTTGTTTATAAAGGTTCGAAAAATAGAAAGGAAAAATCAATCGACAGTAAGTAAAACATAGGGAGATTAACCTTCAAAACGTTGCTTTCGATTTTCAGTGTTCGTAGCGAAGACGAAAAAAAAAACAATCTTTCAATCTCTTGTATTTTGTTTTTACTAGTAATGCCTGGAAAAAGCCCCCCTTTTACACTATTTCCCTTCGGTTCATATAACCGATTATACTGGTGCCATTTTTAATTTATTTTAGCCTCGCTCTCTGTTGCTTTTTTTTGTTGTTTTCTTCTTTGCAGGTGATGGGTGAAGGCATGCGGGTGTTGCTCGTAATCGGTGCGGAAGCGTGCTTGAGGTCAGACGAGCAGAGGTGTGGTGGCTACTGATTGGCGCGTATGGTAGACGACGCGTGTGGTGTCCACGGAGGGAGGCAAAGGCTGGCGGCGCTTTAGGGCACTAGGTTTTTTCTTACTGTTGTTTTTCTTTTCTGTTAATGGGTTAGGGTAGATTGGGTCATTCAGGTTTGGGCTGGTCTAAAGGGATTTGTAACTGGGCTTCATTGGTTATGTATTTGGACTATTATTGGACTCTCTTTTTATTATTGGTTTTGTTGTTTTATTTGGTTTTATTATTTGATGGGCCCGGGCAAATTTGGTTATTACAGTTATAACTAAGAGATTATAATATGTCATATAATCAATTAAATTCATAACTATCAAATATATATATTTGACAACATGTGAAAAAAAAATTCTTTTTATAAATAAAATATTATAACATTTAATAACTTGTTTTTCTAAAATTATAATTATAATTATAATTATTATATTTAAGAAATGATTCACGTACTCTAATATAAAACTGTAACACCCCTAACCTGTACCTGTCGCCAGAACAGGATTTCGAAGCATTACCAGAACATTCAAAACACTTTTCTATTAAACTACGTAAATTTACTATTCATTTACCGAGATCATCCATAATGTCCCTTGATCGGGCCCTCGAGACCCAATACGAGCATTAGAATCGAACCGAGACTTAATCGGAACCTCTAAGAATTTTCCGCAAAATTACAAATTTTTCTAAGGTGCAGGACTCACACGCCGGTGTGGTCCAAGAGAGACGCCCATGTGACCCTGGAATATGCCCGTGCTACAGGCCGTGTTCGATTTAGGTTGCTCTCTGACTTGTGCCACACGGCCATGCCACACATCCGTGTGCTAAGCCATGTGGTTAATTAAATTAATTCGAATTAGGTGCAGGTTTCACACGACCAAGACACACGCCCGTGTTCTAGGCCGTGTGGCACACACGGCTGAGACACATGCTCGTGTCTCTGTCCGTGTGCCTAATTATGAGCATTCTATTTTTTAAAATTAAGGTGCAGAGGACACATGACCTAACTACATGCCCCGTATTACCAGGCCGTGTGTCACACACGGTCTAGACACACACTCATGTGTCTGCCCGTGTGAACAAAATGAAGCCATTTCAGCTTCATTTCTCACCCAAAATTTCACCCAAGGCCTGCACTTGAAACACACATCTAATACCAACCAATTCAAGCATTCAAATTGGGTAATTTCTATAATTCACAAGACATATCACTACAAGCATACATGATCACAACCTTACCTTAGTTTAACTTAGGCGTTCCCAACATTGATCACATATTTTTAACATAACACATGTGTATTTATTTATATCATACTAATCTACTTAGTCATACCAAAATGAAACAATACTAGCCATTCTAATGGCTAGGTTACAAAATAACATTTTAAGCCACTATTGGCCAAGTTGTCCTAGACATGCCATTATACCCAAAATGGCTTCACTAAATATACCCAAAATGCTAGTTGATAGTGTGACAATACTCCAATGATCTTCCAACCTTCACGAGCTTCCGAGCACTATAAAATAAGGGAAAAATAAGCGAAGTAAACATTACATGCTTAGTAAGTTCGTATAACGGAAACTAAACTTATCAATCCTGTTATTAAATTTAAGCACACAACATCATGTTTTCCATCCATTAGCAAAATTTCCTAAGCACATGCCTTCAATCAAACATGTTAGTCACAACACTTACAAACATGTCAAGTAAAAATAGATGAGCTCATCATGCGATGTTCTTTCAAGTCATTATCATTACATCTCAAGATTTTCATGCCAAGTCAAGAGATACATGCCCGTTGAATCATTGAATTCCGATGGATGCTCAGGTGGTACACTCGAAGTGTACGTTTCCATAATCCGTCAATTTCTTATTCAAGGGTACCCCTTAGGGCACTTGACCAAGGAACACACTTTCGAGCCACATATCGTATAACAAGATTACTAGTCCAGGCTAAATCCTTTATATAATATAAGCTCGGAGGAGCTCGATTAGGATTACCAGTCCACGTTAAACCCATGCATACTCGAGAGGTATTATATTAGGATTACCCGTCCGGGCTAAATCCTTTATATAACAAGGTCAATGGTATTACCCGTCCGAGCTAAATCCCATCTTCAACAAATGCAGGACCCTATTAGTTTCGGAAAAGCGCATATAATCGTCAGAATTCAACATTTAATCGGGACTAACCCCTTTATCACCATTTCAAGCATGTAACAAATTTTCCATCAGAGCATACAAGTAAAACACATTAATATAAATCACATCACATACAAACACAACATTCAATTAACATAATTACATGTCCAATTAAGTTACATGAACTTACCTCGACACTTATTCGCGTAATAATCTACTAATCCGAAATATTTTCTTTTCCTCGATCTATCCTCAAGTTTGTGTTTTCCGGATATAAATAAATGAATTTAACTATAAACTTCATACATTTCATATTTAAATGGACTCAATTTATGCCCTAGGCAAAATTACCAATTTGCCCTTAACTTTTCCATAAATTTCAATTTTGTCTCTAGGCCCGGAAAATGAAACTTGTGCAAATTACTCCCTATTCCAAGCCTAACCAAAGCCCCATTGCAAAATTTACAGCACATGTATACATAAAATTTTCGAATTTTTCTTTCAATTTCATAATTTTACATTTTAGTCCCTAATTCAAGTTTTCATCAAAAATAACTTTGTAAAAGTTGTTTATCTATCAATAATCTTTCATTTTCTACCATAAATTTCTAATTTCTAGCACAATACATCCATGACCCATTTTCATACATTGATAACTTTTCAAATTAATCCCTCAAATAGAGAGATTAAGCTACCACGGTTTCAAAAATACTAAAATTATTAAAAAAAGGGACAAGAGAACTTACCCAATTAAGCCTTGAAAGTTTCCCCTCTCTCTCCTAGGGTTTCCATAAAATTTTAGGTTGAAGCTGCCAATAATAAGATGATATTTTCTTTATCATCTTTTAATTAATTAAGTTTTTACTATTTCCAATTTAGTCATTGACCTTTTTCTATAATTCCATAGATGAGTCACCATGAAAAATCTACATACTTTTCTTAATGGTCTAATTACCATATAAAGACCTCTGGTCTTGAATTCCATAGTTATTTGATCCTTACTCTACTAGAATTCAACTTTCACATTTTATACGGTTTAGCCCTTCTCGTAATTAGGCACTAAATCTATAAAATTTTCATGTCAAAATTTTCACATGTCACGTCTATCATATTACAGACCATATAATAAAATTAAAATAAATTATATTTTGGGTCGGATCTGTGGTCCCGAAACCATTGTTCCGACTTTACTGAAAAATGGGTTGTTACAAAAACTACATTTATATAATTTTTTATGAAATATTTTCATAACTTTACTTTTTTGTATGATCATATCTAGTTTTTTAATAATAATAATAATAATAATAATAATAATAATAATAATAGGGTTAAATGTATTATCCCAGAGACATCTATTAGAACTATTAAACATGATTTTTTTTTTATGAAATAGGTTTCATATGAAAAAATCGAATCCAAATTGTGTGGTTTAAATAATAACATCAATCAAAAATTAAATCAAATAATACAAAATTCGAACCAAACCAAACAAAATACATCAATTTAAATTGATTTTTTATTTTCTTGATTTTTTTGGTCAACAGTATTTTTGGAGTGTGTCAATAAGGGATGTTAATTACACCCCAAAGAAAACAGTGGTGGTTTGGTTTTCATGTAGGGCTAGCAGGCTAGGAATTACGAATCGTGCCCTATAACAATTAAAGTTGAATATGAAGCATGGATTATTTTGGCATCATCAGAGTCAGCGACAGATCCAAGATTTTAATCTAGAGTGAAATTTCTAAATCCGAACGACCTTTTTTAAAATAAAAAAGTGTTAATTCTTCTCGAATATTTTTTTTCTCACCAAACAAATCAATTTAATGTTTTTTAAAACATAAACGATTTAACTATAAAAAATTAAAAGAAAAAAATCACACTATGTAAAATTAAATATTTCTTTTCAATCTGTAAAAAAGAATAATTAGTACTATATTAAAAATTTAATATTTGATTTTTCTCCACTAATAATAGAAGATTCAGGAGCCGGTTGATTATTATTGCTTTCTGACACCCTTTTCTTGAAAAAAAGGTTCGATCTTTTTGTTGACCATAATTTAATCAAAAAATCTGAAGACTGTAATAATATATTAAACAACATATTAAGAAAAAGAAAAAATATTAAGTTAAATAAATAAAGAACATAATTTATGCAAAAATATTTATTGAGAGGTCTTTTGCGTAAAAAGCTAAGAGGAAGATAATTTGTATTTTTTTACTCTGTGCTCTCAGTCTCGGCATCAAACTTCTTTCTTTTTCTTTGGGCAGTGCCGGCACCTTATCAGAAGAAAATAATTCCTTAGCAAGACATACAAATCAAAATACAAGAAAATCACTAACCTAATATGTATGGGTACGGGCCAAATCATTTAATTTTGAATATTCACTTTAAAGTCTATATTAAGCCTTTAAGTTTAATCTTTCAAAGTCCATCATACATTAATATTTGATTATTATTATTAATGTTATATAATTAAAAATTAAAAAATATTTTGTTAAAATAAAGCATAACTTTATAGCTTAAGGGGCGAATTATATAAAATATAATTTGACTAAATGGAATGAATGTTATATAACGGGGACATAAAATCTAAAATACATAATAATTTATATATAAAATTCAAAAATTTTAAAAATTCAAATTGGGGACCGCCCACGGCCCCTGATCCATCCCTGATCAGAGTGCATTTATTTTGTGATGCTCATGGGTTGTGATAGAGATGAGTCACTCACATGGATAACAAGACTGGGAGAGTGGAGAGGATAAGGAGGATGAGGCTGTGAGTTAACTTTCCTGGAACTGATCATCTGCTGGAACCTTACCTGCAATGCTACTGTGTCTTTTCTTTGTGTAAATACTGCCTTTTCTTTTGTCTTTTATTATTATTATTATCATTTGGCATAGGGACACCCAGAAATAGATGAAGAAATTGAACTTATTTGAAGCTGAAATTTCATACAATCTTCCACATACATATATGATCCTTCTCTATAAATAATGATCTTTTAGAAAAACAAAATCTATCTTTCCTTCCATCCTGCCTCTCTTAATTTCTTAACTTTTCAACCCTATAGTTGGTAAAGTCGAAAGATCCATTCATCAATGCCTGCAAAATATTTGTCCTCATGTTGTCCATATATCAATAGCTAGCGTGGTCGACGAAGGAACTAATATATTCTTATCATACTTGAGGATATATATATATATATATATTGTCCAACATTCAAATTAAGAAAGCATGTGATTCATGCTCAGGTGGAGCAGCAACACTGCAGCAGTTGTAGTTTTAGCAAAAGATTGAGTTGCCTAACGGTAACCTAGCCACCTTCAAGAGCATAATAAGCGAAGGCTGATGCTATTTATTTCGGGGGGGGTTTCAAGGTATTCATTCGAGTATACTATTGAATAATCTTTATAAGCACATTAAAAAGTTAGACATTAACCACAAATTTTAAAATTGCTTCGTACCTAAAGCGAGGATCGAACTTTTGACTACTAATAATGATAAGGTTGTTTTTTAATATAAATATATATTGTTTATATGACATAAGAGTTTAAATTTAAATTCAACTAACTTTATCTTCATCACAATTATAAAAAATGAAAAAGGTAAACATTGGTTTGTCTTTTGGCTACCTTGAAGCCTTAATCTTTGCAAGGGCCACAACACGCAAATATCTTTTTACTGAATTAAACAAGCAGATAGAAACATAAAAGAGGTGACCAGTTTTTGCCTCCATTACTGTGAAACTATCCACATGGACGGTTAGTGCGGGTATGGTGCAAAATTGTGTAAAAAAAAAAAAAAAAGGAAGTTTGTGGAGCGTTGTCATTTACTTTAAAAGGAACAGATGAGTTGAAGACTGTGATGATGGGGGAAGTGGCGGTTGATGGTGGGGCGGGCTTAGCTAGTCGTGTCGTTTGTTGGACTTCCTTCGCTTTTTTGTCCTGTAATCACTATTTTACGCGCACATATATATATATATTGATTTATAATAAGTCACAAAATCTTTCTTTGCATTGTATTCAATTTGTAACACCCCAAACCTGGCCTAGACGTTATGGCCGTATCTGGCAATGTCATACGATAGTGTTTTTGAAACCTCGTTGTTACGATGAAAACACTCCATGTTATTATCTTTCGTAAACCTTTGTTAGAACTTAGGAAGTCGTCTTTATTCATTTAAAACATTTGTTTGAAACATCCCTCGTTGCGGAAGCTTTAATAAAATAGTCTAGGTGATCATGCATTTAGAAATTACTTTAACTTTTTGAAAACCGAATTTCCTACGACCAGTAGATATAAATCCATAAAGTAAAATAAATAAATAAAAACCCAAATTTAAAACCAAAGTCCCAGAAGATCCTTAAATTACAACCCAAATAATCAATAATAATCAAATCATAAATCATAAATTGAAAACCATGAAGTCCAAAAATTACTGTGGTCATCGCTTAGTCCTCCGTCGCAACGATCCGTCTAATCTAGGGATTACCTGTGCACATTAAACAAAAAGGGTGAGTTTACGTAAACTCAGTGTGTAATCCCGCAGAAACAAACAAATAATCAATATTCACAGTGCACAGTTCAACAGTCTTGGGCCTAAGCCCTTTTCAGTATCAGTGACAGTTTGGGCCTTAGCCCATCACAGTATCAGTAGCAATAACAGTTATGCAGTAGCAAAATCCTATCCAACCAGCCTCTACACACCATCTTCGTCCAACCCTACACTCTATGTGGGGATATAATCAACCCACCCATCCCTACACTCCAAGTAGTATCGAATGCGGCACAATATAGTAGTTTGCAGCTGAGCTGCCAGTAAATTAGGCTTAAAGCCTCTCAGTACACTTCCTCCGAATAACAACCCCCAACCCAATGCAATGCAACACACAATGGATGACATGCTATTATGCAATTTCAGTACATATATTCAGTTCTGATATTAACATGCCCAGTATAGATATCATTTAGTCAATTTCATGCATTTAGGGGTCTAAGTAGCGCTTACCGGCCCTATAGTAGGTTTACAATCGACTTGGGCGACCCGTAAAACCTTAAAAATATTTCGGTAAAAATGGGCCCAAACATCCATGTGATCTGCCCGTGTGGCCCACTCGGCCCAAATTGGCATTGGCCGTGTGATCCATTTTTAAAGCATCCCATGCTAGCTCAATACTCATATATGTTTTCACTATTTTCTTATATGTTCATTCAAAGCTGTCTACTTGAGTCATTATCACTAAACCATGTTTCCATTGAAAACCCTTCTGAATTAAAACTTGAATAAAATCCCAGTTACTTCGGTTTATTATTATTTCCTGAGGTCTATTAAAAAAATTATTACCATAAAAACCTTGTTTGTTGTGAAAGTTTAATTTAAGAAAAATTGAGTTACGAAAACGTGATGTTTTGAAAATAGTTTTGTTTAGGAAAGTCGCGATCTACTTTTAACAGTTATAAAACATCATAGATAAATATCCCAAGTAAAAACCAGAAATTAAAAGTGGTATTTTTACAACCCAATAAGAAAGTGGTTTTAGTAAGGTACAATAAAAACTGAAATTAAAAGCTACTCGTAGTGTGGCCACTTCTGAGTCCTCTAGTATGTCGAACCGCTTACTAAGGATTACTTGAAAAAATTAAAAACAAAGGGGGTGAGTTTACGAAAACTTAGTGTGTACAACCCTCGTTGGTAAAAACATGTATCACAACAATCCGGGCCTAAGCCCATTACAGTCATCAATGTGGGCCCAAGCCCAACACAGTAGCGGTGGCATTTGGGCCTTAGCCCATAATAGCCTCAGTTGGGCCTTAACCCATGTCAAATGTCACATATCATATTTATTTGGGCCTAATCCCATCTCAATATTAAAATCCATATATGCAATGCATTAATGCCCATACCAACCCTGCACTCCGTCTCCTGTCCAACCTTGCACTCGTCGACCCGCCCATCCCTACACTCCTTATGTAGCACCGGTTGCGGCACTAACCAATGTTGCAGCAGAGCTGCCAATCACATAATCGACTTAAAGCCATCGGTGGATCCATAGTCGTCAAGCGACAATGCGATCCTATCAGAACTTCCTCCGTATCAATAATCCCATCCCCCATGCAGTATAATATCACATGAATGCAGACATACCATAAATAGCATACAATAACAATCATATAACATGCAGGGGCATGTTGGTCATTTTGCCCTTCAGGGGCATATCAGTCATTTTACCCTATGGGGGTATTTCGATCAATTTACCCTCCAAGAGTATTTCGATCCTTTTACCCTACAGGGATATTTCGATAATTTTACCCTTCGAGGGTATTTCGATCATTTTAGCTTACAAGGGTATATCAGTCATTTTGCAACCTTTACGAAAGTCTACAGTCGCCTCGAGCGATACAGATAACATATTTCATCAAAACGGTGTATTTAGGCCCAAAGCCCAATACTCGGCCTAGGTGGGCCCACACTCTCGTGTGGCCCATTCGCTCCATATTCAATCACGGCTATGTGAATGCTATAACCCAGTTCAACTTCTGCCATATTTCATAAATTTAATTCGTGTGGGGCCCACGAGCTCGTTGGGCCCACACGGCCCATTTCAGCCAAACGAGGCCCATAACGACCTAAGCCCATGAGAACGCTCATGGTGGTCTCAACTGTCTTACGCTAATATTCGTGGGCTCGGTCCACCATACGTGCGATCGCACGCTCGTGTGGCATCATTTGTCGGTACTTCGACTTTTCGGCATTTCTGCATTTGCCGATCTACAGTTGGAATGGTGTGAGTAGACACCTGTTACGAAGAGCCCTACAAATCCCTAGCACCGAACCTACAACATTTAAGACTAACAGTTAGCCATTTGATCCATACAATTATCCTAATTTTCCAACTAAAAGCCAAACCCACAATATCACTTACCTTAATCGACCGAACCTTGTTAAACCCTCTCTAATGGTTAGCAAGGTTAAACCCCTTGACGGATTTTGCATTACATCAAGCCTTATTAAGAGAAACGAATAACCTTGTGATTAAAACCACACTTGACCGTTTACAAGCCATCAAGAGTATTCGGCCCTAACCAATAAGGCAAGAACACTCACCTTGGTGAAGAACTGAGAGTGTAATGTTGCTAACTTCAAGTTGCTTGTCCCTCTATCAATCCTCGAGAGGACCTAGGTATTAACCAATATCAGAATATGAAAAGAGGGGGAGATTCGGCAGAAGAGAAAGTAAATAGCACCCGTAACGAAGATTTCTAAATAAAAAGAGTCATTAATACTTACACTTACCCACGATAAAAAGAGAAGAAGAAAATGAAAGTGCAATCCGAACAATCGAAACAAACCCCCAAGCTGAACCCCTCTAACTAAGGAACAATTGCGATTGGAGAAGAGGGTAGAAGAGATGAAGAGAATAGAAGATCACTTTTCGGCTCAGGGAAGAAGAACAGAGGAAGATGCAATCGGCCCAAGGAGAAATAGATAGAAATGGTACAAAAGTTGCCTAAATGGTAACACAAAATCAGCTAACAAGAAAGTAGTGTAACATCCCGAATTAGTGGGCTTATGCGTTTAATGTGTAGACATGTCCAAGGTGTTAATTTGAGAATTTGAGGTGCAAATGGGGCTTAGGTTTGGGCTGAGGCCTTGATTAAATATTCTGCTTAGACACTCTAGGGCTTAAAATAAAGTCTTGGTAGTTTAATTGACATACTGGGCTTGTGGCCCAGCAACAAGGGGTGCAGTAAAGGGGAGTTATAGATGGCGTCAATAGGCAAGGGGAGAGGCCCAATTTGTGGCCGTTTGGAGCCCATTAAGTTGGGCCAATTTCGGCACTAAAGGGAGCTAGGAGGGGACGACAACAAGGCTAAATTTTAGGGATTTTATTTGTTTTAATATATGGATAATTAAAGCTGATAAAGGAAGGAATAGGTGGAGTTATCCATGACACTGTGGATGAGTAGTCAGATGAGGATAAGGAGAAAAGATAGGATTTATCTGCAAGGCTAGGTGGTGGCCGAAAATTTGACTCTGAAGGGGAGGAGAAATCGGTTTCTGATATGGCAATGGGGTGCCGAAATTTCCCCTACTATTTGCTTAACTATTAGATATCAGGAAGGGCACTTTCAGGTTTTTAAATAAGTGCCGAACATCTCTATAAATAGGGGTGAGATCTCTTCAATTTCGGCATTTGAACCCTATTCTTTTCTTCACTCTCTGTGCTGAAACTCTCAGTCATTCCCTACAATTTCTTTTCTTTTAATTTCTTTAAAAGCCGAAAACTCCATTATTCTCTTCTCTTCTTTCTTCTAAAAGCCGAAAACTCCATTAGTCTTTTTCTTTATTCTTCTAGCCGAAACCCTCTGAAGTCCCATTAACTGCCGAACCTCTGCTAATTGCTTTCTTTTCTCTTCCAAGTGCTTTAGCCGAAATCTCCCTCTTGTTCATCTTGTTCATCATTTTCTGGATTTTCTTAAAAGCCGAAATCCCTAGATCTCATCTCCTGTGATTGTCGAATTCTTTCTGTGGTGTCTGCTTGGGTCGAATCTTGAAGAAAACTAAAGGTAAGTGTCGATTCGCAAGATTCTAATCTTGTTCCGGCTTTTAGAGATCTTAGCCGAATGGCTATATGGTTAACTAATTGAGTGTTTTCTCTCATTTGCGGCATTCCGGGATCTGAAAGGGATTCAATCGCTTAGATTTCTAAGCCAGAGTTCAGTAGCACTCGGATCGTATTACTTTCAGGATTTCAAGGTAAGGAGATCTGTTAATTTAAAACGTATAATTCGGGTAAAACTCTAACCCTTGGCTGAATATAGGAGAGGCCTTACCTTCGCGTTCTTCCGGCTTTTGAGCAAGTTGTAGATAGAAGGCAGTAGATTTGTTTAGCAAGGGTATCGACATAGAGGGTAGTCCAACGCATGGCTATTGAAAACCCGAAGAGGGTAAAGGCGAAGGTAACCTTTCACACCATTTAGATTGTTTGTTAGTATATGCTTATAAATCTATTATATTCTGTTAAATGCCGAAATACCGGCATGGCTATTGAAAACCCGAAGAGGGTAAAGGCGAATCACCAGGTTAGTGATCTCTGTCATTCTAAAGTGAATGGTTCTGTTGATTTGATATGATAAACTTGTATGCCGGTTTCTGTGATTGCACGGGGTTGGGTAATTGATGAAAGGGGAAGTATTCTGTTGTAGTGGCTATTGCCATGATCTGTTGTAGTGGCTATTGCCATGATCTGACGATGTGCAGCTAACTGCAGCATGACTGCCATCGATGGTGTGTAACGGTGTGGGTTGATTGTAGAAATCCCCAATGGTGTGATTGGCAGGTAAGGGTGGTGTGTAGAGGATGGAAACCTAGGATTGGGTTGGGCTTTATATAATTCCTGATATATTATATTTTGTTATCTGTTCTATGGGGCTAAGACCCAGTCTGATGGTGCACGAGGGTTGCACACAGAGTCTCGTGGCTCACCCCGTCGTTTAACATTTTTTTCAGGAGACACGTAGAGCATCGGACCAGACTGGAGACACGCAAGGTGGCCATGCATGAGATTATTTTGGGATTCTGCGGCAGACATTATTTTAATTATTTATATTTAATATTTTGGGCTTTTACTATTATTAAACATTTAGATTTTTCGATTTAATTAAGCTAAGGCATGTACCAAATTTCGGTTTCTAATTCACTAAGGCATTAATATAAAATGTATATCTTTTACAAATTATTCAACCATTTAGTTTTCCCGATTAAAAGGTTAAACTCAATAAAAATATTTCCCGAAATTGCCACAACTTTTAAAAATCTCCTTAGTGACATGCCAGATCCGGTCATGGTGTTCGGGCCGGGTCTGGGGTGTTACAAGTAGGGTGAAACCAACACTTTTGCGCAAATTCGGCAACAAAGAAAAGAACAAAAAAGGAACTTCAGTTTTGGTAATCAAACTAACCAAAAAAAAGAAAAGAAAAACTCATCAAAGTCCAAAATATACCCCAAAACCCCTTTGGCCGAATTTCTAAGATCAAAGACCCCATTTCGGCACCAACTCCTCAAGCCTTCAACTCTTTGAAAATCTCCACCTCCCTCTCCTTGATTTACTCTATGATCCACTCCTTAAATCCCTCAATTGACTCATTCAAACTCTCCAACACAGAGTTCGAACCCAACACCAACTCTTGCCCACTCATGAGCAAAAAAATAATCCCTTTTTACATGCACTAAGACTTGAACCTTTGCCCTCCTTGCCATACCTGTGACACTACAACCACTCCACCACAGGCTCTCTTGTGTCTCCTTTTTAATCACAAATACTTATAAGGCTTAATACCAGGAGTCAGGGTCCCCTAATGCTAAAAATAAAAATTTTCCAAATGACATGGCTTGAACCCCGGATTTCATAGAAGCCCCAAAACCTTCTAAAACCACTCACTTAATAGACCTAACTTGCATTAGTGCCGTTCTCTTATTCTCAAAAGTTTTAAACGCTTCCCTGCCCAAGGCCCAATAGGCCCAAATTCAGGGTGTTACATAATATGCTTGCTTCCATGACCTGGCTGTTTTGTCATCGATGGGAACGGGTTAGCTTTCAGCACAGTACCACTCCCCCCTGCCGACTTGCTCAGCTCATCTCATGTGCATGGCATTGTGATTAGACTGATATTTTGGGTTATATACACTAAAATTTTTATTGAAAAATTGTACTTTCTTAATTACTAAGGCCATCCAAGATTATTTGTTGAAATATGTTTTTCTAGCTATAACTTTGATTAATGTCAAGTCTTATTAAATGTCTTTAATAATCTTAAACCTAAACTTTATAAACATTTTCACTTTTTTTTCTTCACACAAAACTATTCTACTACTTATCTTCTCAACTCTAAATTATTCTACTTATTATTCTCATGGTAAAATTATCAAAATAATTCTAAATCTAAATTTCAAAATTTCAAAATAGTTTTCTTAATATTTCATAAAAATAAACATATAGCTCTACTTATATGTTCAACAAATGAAGAACAAGTGTTTCAGTACCACCAAAATATGTTACAAATGAGATAGACAAGTAAACCATCTCACCATTTATTATAAGTTTTGATCATAGATGCTCTTTTTGACGATGCCTATAACTATCATAGCCTCTTTTCAACCCATAAATAAGAGGATAATGCGTTTTAACGCACTTGAACCCATGTCCTCCTACATCGACAACAATGCTCATACCAATCAAGTTAAGACTCAATCGACAATGTTTTGTAATTAATATTTTTACAAATTAATTAGTAATTTGGACCATAGAAATTAAAAAAGAATCTTACTTGGTAGCAAATATAAATCCATTAACTAGTAATGCTGCAGTTGTTTTTGTGGTTGTCATTATTCCTGCCAAAGTCTTATTTCTTTTCTTAAATAAAGTTATCTCATATTATTTTTTGTTCAAAAAAATTATAATTGATTTAATTTTATATAATATTTAACTATTATATATGAAGCATAATTTTCAAAAATACATGTAATAAAAAAACATTTACGTGAGTTTTGAAACAATCAAGTTTCAACATATAAAGAGAGGGGAAAACCAAGTAGCTCACCTGCTGGTCAAGGAAGGATTTTGGCAAAAACGGGATGTCTGGTGGATTGAAGAAACTCCGATGGTGGTTTAGGAGGTTGTGGAGACGGAAAGGCAGAACATCTATCATCCCAGTTGAGTGTCACGAAACAAATGTCTTGAGGAGCTAGAATCATTCTCTAACAGAGGAGTGATTGTCTCATATTTGATCTTATATCATTTTAATTTGTGATATGAGATTTCGTATTGGCATGAAGAGGTCATTAGGGCAAAGAAGAGAAAGGATCTGATTTCCTTTAATTTTTATTTTCCTCGAATTGCCTGAAAACGTTTATTGTCTTTGTTTTATGACTGTTATTTTTCTCTTTCTTTACTAATAAGAGCATCTCAATTTGCATTAAAAAAACATTTAAAATTTATTAGGTTTTACAAAATAGATGTTATATCTTTTTTTCCTCTTAAATAATAAAAAACACTAAGAATGTATGTTTGGATTAAAATTTTTTTAAAAAAATTTGGAAAATGAAATGAATATATGTGTTTTTTTTTTTAAATAGTTCCTCTATTTTCATTAAAAAGGGTTTGAAAAGGTTGACAATTGCTTTAAATTTAATTGATTTAAATTCATATAAAAAAATTATTTCAACACTTTTTTAATATATCAAATCACTGATACTAATTTAAATTCATATGAACGTAGTATCTTTTTTTATTAAATTAGTTATTTTAAAAACAAGTTTATTTTATTTTTTATTCGATCATATACATTTATTATATTAGTGAACACCCAGCCTAAGTTTGAATCCGTAAGTTGCCTTGGTCGACTTAAACTAAAGGTAAAGGAAAAGTGAGAATTGTATAGTAATCACCAGAAGAATGATAACAGTTTTAACATTGACAAATTAGCAATTCAGCTCGAATAATAAGGTAGCAGCCCATATAAGACTACTATCGTATCCTCATTACACTGCTCGTTGGACTCTCCAAAGGGAGGTTACAGTGGCCTAAGGTTGGTTCCTAGAAATGTTCAATGGTCTAGACTCACCTCACCTCACCTCACCTCAATGCAAGAATGGAATGGCAAATTCATGGGTTCAATTATACCTACATTGTAGTACGTATATAACACTTTTACGGTTCATTCTCTCCATAGTTAATGTTTGGATAACACTCTAGTAGATTCTTAGGGCCCTTTGGACGGGTGTTTATTTCTATTGCAGTGCATTTAGTTTCTTTTTTGTCTCATGTTACAATATTGTTATAATATTTAATCTCACTGTTATCATTATTTTTACACTAATCGTAGATAAATACACCGTTCATCTAAAATGGCCCTTAGTCGTGTGCACCTTTAGTTATTCCACTGGTGTAATTTGCTCTAGTCAAATTTTAAAAGTTTTCAGAGCAATATCTCTTCTAATTTTACCCAGACATATATGTTTAGTTTCTTTTCTTTTTCTTACTAACTTATTGTCGAAACGATTTTAAAAATCGAATTTATAAAATGGGGATCGACTTTAAAAAGACGAAAAAGTAGGAGTCGCCACCAATCTTTTTAGGTGTGATTGGATCACCTTGTAAAACGTGTTTATTCTAAAAAATATTTTTGGTCCACAAAAACAAGAAAACGAGTTCGGGAGTCGGTTACGTATGAGGAAGGGTTAGCACCCTCATAACGCCAAAAAATTGGTACCAAATCGATAAAATCATGTCCAAATATTGAAAATAAGAAAATTATAAAATATGATCCTTTTATTTGAAAGAAAACCAAGACTTACTTATCCCAAAGAAATAAAGTACTTTACCCAATAAGTTAAGGCATAGCACATCATTACTTTAAAATTAAGCTCGTCATTATTTGAGGAAATTCCTACTTCGAGACACAAAATGTCGAACCTAATAAGTTAAGGTAAAACACTTTGAATTCCCAAGAATAGGTTTTTTGTTTTGAAATTGATAAATCTCAAATTTCTTAAAAAAAGGAAATATGTGATACCTAAAGTTTCACGAGAAAAATCGAACCCAATAAGTTAGGGCAAAATTCTTCTCAAAATTCCCTAAATATCACATATCACCCTATTTTGAAAACCATTTTAATAAAATGCGTCGATTCAAAAGAAATGTTTTTATGAAAGCTATGGTTTAGATAGGATATTACAATATATATTGAAATAAATAACCAAATTATGAATAAATAAAAAATAAGTGACAATATAATCTACAAATCGTACTAACAATGAACAATGAAATAATAACATAAATATAATGAACTATACTAAACAATAATATACAATCTAAAGCAAATAAACATGCAATAGCAATAAATGAAGGAAGAGTTAAAAAAACATTTTTTATATAAAGTAACAATAATTTTAGGTAAAAGGAACTTATAATAAATATATAATTTAATAATATAATATATATAAAAGTGATAATAATAAAAATAAAGTATTTTGACAATGTATAAAACTACATAAATTATATAAATAAAATATGTTAGATAATATAGATAATTAAAAAAATAAGGATTTTTGGAATATATGATATAACCTAATACTATATAATATATAAAAATATATTAATAATACATAATAAAAAAATATTAAAGCATATAAAATGAATAATGATAATTAAATATATAATAGACTAGTACATAAAAGAAAATATATATATATATATATATATATATATATATAACTTATACTATTAATAAATTAATATACAAATAATGAAAATATTTAATATGATAAAACATTTAATATAATAACAAAATAATTTAAAAAAATTTCAGGATTAAATAAAGATAAAGGAGTTAAACAGCAATTAAACATATTTAAAGAGTTAAATCAAAAACGTACGTTAAAACCCAGGGACTAATGTAGAAATTAAACCATTTTTACGAAACGGCGTCGTTTCGATTTTCATTTAAAACGGACCGAGGGATTAAATTAAAAAGTAATTAAACTTTTAGGGCCAATTTGTTAAAAAAATAATTTCCAATTAGACTGAATTGAAGCACGTGAAATTGCGGAGGGATTGAAATTACAATTTTTCCCTTTTTTATCAAAAACACGCGGACCCTAGTTCGGATCCGGGTCAACGCGCGGGTCATGCCTTATCAAAACGACGTCGTTCGCTTTAGGCTATAAATATTAGTTTTCTAAAAAAAAATCATTAGCTTTAGGATTTTTAAAAAAAAACTTAAAATTCTCTGAAAGAAAAAAAAATGGGAGAGCTGAGTCTGTTTGTCTGCGTTCGTCCGAGCCTCGCACACACGCGCCTCCACGGCCGGTGGCCGGAGGCTTGGGTCGACGGTTCCTACGCTTTCGAGAAGGTATACCCTTTCCTTTTTACTCTTTCGACAATCGTTATATACAAAATATAAAAAAAAAATAAGGAAATAAATATAAAAATAAGCGAAACGAAAAATCACCTATGGAATCACTGACTGTTGAGTGTTTGTGTGTGAATCTGGGGTTTTCTGCTTTGGCGTATTCGTATTCATCTGTTTATTTTCTTTGTGTTTTTTTTTTAGAGTGTTCGTATCTGAAGGACTCTGTTTTTTGATATTATTTTCGTGTACCCCTTTACAGATTTTACAAGGGTTTTTTATAACCCAAAAATGAAATAAAACAAAAGGAAAGCGTATATTTCCGTATCTTTTGATATCTGCCTTGCTGCAATTTTGTTTCCTTTTTTGCTTCGGAGTTCTTTCCTTTCTTTGCAGATTGATGACGGTGATTTCGCAGTGAAGACCCGACACGAAAATGGCGGTGCTATCCTGGTGGCTGCGATGGTGCAACGATCGGACTCCAGATCTTGCGGCGTGACGACTGGTCTGGCATTGCGGCGCGACGATTGGGGTATCCGTGCTTGCGGCGCCTAGGGTTTCAGAAAACCCTAGGCTTACTGAAACTTGCTTGAAGATTTAGGCCATTTGGACCATACGAGTTTGGGCTTGATTGGGTCTGGGGTATTTGGGTAGTTAATTGGCTTTGGGTTTTATTTGTTGGGCTAATTTGGTAATGGGTCTTGATTTTGTAAATGGACTGAAAAGGGACTTTAATTTTATTTTTTTGTTTTGGTTTTATTCCAGCCCGGTCAAAATTGGGCTCTTACAGCTGCCCCTCTTTGCTCATTGTTGTGTAACGAGAATAGAGCAAAGACTATAAAAGGACCAATTTTGACCGGTTTTGGCCAAACCTCGAACTCTTGATCATTGTCTTATTCAAATGGCTCCAAACTCCACGATATCTTCAGGGGAACTGGAAATTTATTTTGATTTGATAGCTCCAACTTCATGAAGGCAATATCCACTATCTTTTGATCTGCTTCTTGCAAACCTCAGGAAGATCAAATCTGCTATCTTCAATCTGATCCTTGCAAACTCAGGGATCACCAGATTGATATCTTCGACCTGCTCCCTGCAACTTTAGGAAAATCAAATCTGCTATCTTCAATCTGATCCCTGCAAACTCAGGGATCACCAGATTGATGTCTTTGACCTGCTCCCTGCAACTTCAGGAAGATCAAATCTGCTATCTTCAATCTGATCCTTGCAAACTCAGGGATCACCAGATTGATATCTTCGACCTGCTCCCTGCAACTTTAGGAAAATCAAATCTGCTATCTTCAATCTGATCCCTGCAAACTCAAGGATCACCAGATTGATGTCTTTGACCTGCTCCCTGCAACTTCAGGAAGATCAGATCTGCTATCTTCAATCTGATCCCTGCAAACTCAGGGATCACCAGATTGATGTCTTTGACCTGCTCCCTGCAACTTCAGGAAGATCAGATCTGCTATCTTCAATCTGATCCCTGCAAACTCAGGGATCACCAGATTGATGTCTTTGACCTGCTCCCTGCAACTTCAGGAAGATCAAATCTGCTATCTTCAATCTGATCCCTACAAACTCAGGGATTACCAGACTGATATCTTCGATCTGCTCCCTGCAACTTCAAGGAGATCAAATCTACTATCTTCAATCTGATCCCTGCAAACTCAGGGTGTAACATCCTGGAAAGGGCCTATGCATTTTCGGTTTAATTGTACGAAATGACAAGTTTTAAGTATTATGAATAAATTTTTTGATATTTTTGGAAACTCAGAAATGTATGAAAATAAATTGGAAATGAACATTTTTGGAAACCTGGAAATGCATTGGACATGAACATTTTTGGAAACCTGGAAATGTAAGGAAATGGTTCAAAAATGGAAAGTGAACATTTCTAAAAACTTGGAAATGTAACAAAATGGCAAGTATACAGAGCCGATTGAAAATTTTAGAAAACTTAGAAATGACCTAGAAATGTCGAATTTTAAAGTTTAAAATAGGAAATTAGGGCAAGGAGGCCTTAAAAGAAAAAGTTGGTAAGATTTGACACACAAACAGGCTTGGAAAAGTGGCCTGAAGGTGTCACTTAGGGCCTATGGAAATGGCGCCATGTGCAAGAGGAATGGGCATGGGTTCGAGTCACTTGGGAAGCAAATAAATAAGGTTTTATTTTGGCTTCCAGAAGGCTGAGGTGGACGGCACATGCTTCTAGAAAAGGAGGTGTTTTATTTTCATAAATATGTGATTAATAAGGTGATAATAAAGGATTTTTATTGGATTATTTTTTGAAGAGATAATAGATGGATAAATATGGATTTATCCCTTTTATTTTGATAGATAAGGAAGAGATAAAAGAGGATTATTATTAGTGTTATTTTTATTAAGAGATAAGAGATAATAAAGGATATTTCTTTAATTATTTTAAATTAAAGAGATAAAGCTATCAAATAAAGAAGAGTGGTGGCCAAGTAAGGGACTCTAGCCTAGTAAATTTGGCTATAAAAGGAAAAGAGAGGCCATTCATTCATTCACTTTTCCTTTGCCGAATTTCTTAAGCAAATTCTCTTCTCTCTGCCGAATTCTCTCCGTCATTGTTCTTCTTTCTCTTTTCAATTCTTCACAAAGCCGAAAGCAGAATCCCCCTAGTCTTACCGAATTTTCCTAAGTTTTATATCTTCCTCTTCTTTCTTTGAAAAACCAAAAATCCTCTACTGTTCATCAAGAAGCCGAAATTTTAATCCACATCAAGGCCATAGCCGAATATTGTTAAAGGCTCAAGCAAGGATTGTCGATTCCTAAAGTAAGGAGATCTTTCGGGATTTACTAAGTGTCGACTACAAGGAAGGAGAAGTTCTTTTCCCGAAGGTACACCATAAGCCGCGTGTTCCCTATTTATTCGGTGAATTTCGGGATTTAAGAATCTAAGGTAAGTCATATTTAACATACGGCTAAGGGTTATTTGTTGTGAATAAATGTTAGAAATTGATCTAACATGAAGTTATAGGGATTTCGACAGAAGGATACAAGGATTTCGGGATTTGAGAATTTCAAGGTAAGTTTTAAGAATACTAATCCTACTAGGATTTGGATTTATGGCCGAATGGCTTTTTATTAAAGTAGTAAGTGATTAATCAAATGTAGGAATTTGAGATCTAAGGCAGTAGATCAGATTTCGGGATTTCAAGGAATTCGTTAAGCAAATCAGGTGTGTACCCTACCCTAAGTTTTGATAGGTTCATGGCTATGTTTAAATTAAATGTATTATTAAGAATGTGTGTACTCCACACTACTTTGTAATATGAATTATGGTTGCATGTATTAAAATATATGTTAATGAAAATATGAGCATGGCTAAGGTACCATGTTAAGGTACTAAGTACTCAGGTACGTTTCCTACTTCTACTAGGAATATGAAATATGTTATTCATAACATGAGAATATGATAAGAATGTGAACTATGGTATATTATGCATATTAATGTTTATGGGGCATATGGTTGTATATTGAAAGGGGAAGTGAAAAGTGGTGATTTAAGACCACAGTAATCTGAAAAGTGGTGACTTACGACCACAGTAATCTGAAAAGTGGTGATCTAAGACCATAGTAATCTGAAAAGTGGTTTCTTAAAACCACAGATGCGGAGCCTTAAGCCCGCAAATTGGTGTGTAGCGGAAGGAGGGTCGACTTAGTAGTCCCCACGGTGTGTTTGGCAGGTACGGGGGTGTGTAGCGGATGGACAATTAGGTTTGGGTTTGGGAATGCATCATTAATTGTATTCTATGATTTGAATGTGTATCATTTGTATGCCTGATTCTATTATGACTTAGTGTTGTGTACACATTGAGTCTGTTGACTCACCCCGTTGGGGAATATTTTTCAGGTGATGAGCAGTAATGGACCGGGTCGGCAGGAGCTTAAAGGTGGCCATGCATAGCAAGAAATTTATGATTTGGACTTTCAATTTATTTTAAGTATTTTAAGTTTTACTTTGGGATCATTGATATAATAAGGCCATTGTGGTTTACTTTATTTTTTTCTTTTATTTATTATGTTTATGGATTTTTATCAATTAAAGTTTAAGTAAATTCCTTTTAAAATTAACTCTAAATGTTTTGTCACCTTAAATAAATGGGTTTTAACATAAGATAAATTTGTTTTCAACTCAAGCCCAACCCAAGCAATATTTTTTTTAAAAATCACACAAGTTTTTCCTAAGTAAACAAAAGAATTTTGAACCGGTTTACTTGAGGAACATACCAAATCTGGTCAAAGCTCGTGGGCCGGGTTTGGGGTGTTTCAGTTTGGTATCAGAGCCCAGTTTCAAACCCTCGGCCTGGGGTTTAAGGCCCAAAACGTTTTCAAATCGAGCCCAAATGAGTTTTTGAAGATAAGCAGGTTTTTCTGGCATGGCACTTAAGTCTCCGACCCGAAGTCCACCAGGTAAGTACCCCTATCCTTTGTGTGATTTATATTGTGATTTGTAGAAGGGTAGAAATGGAATGGAACGTAGACTAGCATGATAAGTACTTGAACCCTAGGACTAGTTTACCCCAATATTTACATAAGACTTAAATGCCTAATAAACAAACCTGTGATTAAGTCGCCGAGTTAGGGTGTGGCAACCATTGTGCGCATGTCTAAGATTGGTATTCGGTGAGAGCTTGGTATTTAAGCAGTCCGCGTGACTCACCTCCTCTCCACTCGAATCTTACCTGGTGCGTAGCTTCGGTTCACCCTAACTAATAGGACTTATTCATGGGCTAAACCCTAACTAAAACCCGAAAGGGAACTAGCCGTATTTTCATAAAAAAACCCTAGTTTTAAAACTCTTAAAATTTCTTTTTAATTTGTGAGAACTATTGTTTTACAACATTTTTCCGAAAAATTTCTGATTTGTAGAATTACTAAAATGACCTTGAGTTTTAAAATTACCATATTACCCCGACTTCAATAAAATTTTCTTATTTTGTAAAAGTATTCAAAAAAAACCCTATTTTGTGAAAGTCCAAAATACCCTGATTTGGAAAAATTTACGAAATTGCCCCTGGTTTATCAAAATTACCAAAATGACCCTGATTTCCAAAATTTCCGCAACTTCACCGATTTGGAAAATGAATTCTCATTAATAACCCTTAAGTTTTGTAAAATCTGAGATACCCCTGATTTACTAAACTTTACAAATTTACCCCGAGTTTCCAAAATTACCGAAATACCCCCGGAATTCAAAATTTCTGAAATACCCCCGGGATTTCAAAAATTACCAAAATACCCTTATTGAAAAAAATCACCAAGGAACCTTATTTTGAAAAATTAAGAAAATACCCCTGTAGGACAAAATTACGAAAATACCCCTGGGTAGAGGAAAAATAACAACAATGAAAACTACAACATTTCTCTGAATGAACGAAAGTTCATAATTGATTGATGAATGTATGGATGTGAAGATTGTGTGCATGTATGAATACGAAAGAACCACTCCTAAAATTCTTCTCATAAAACTTCTTCGCGAATAATCAGTGAAACAAGAACTAATGCATAAAACTTTGTAATCAGATTAAATCGCAACGTTAGAAATGAGTTCTAGGGGACGTGAACCTAGAGATTGTGCCTAGGAAGTATGATGGTTCTATTAAGATCACAGTGTGCAGCGTAAGCATAGTGCGGTGAGAAGGATTGTACGACTGTTAGTAAGTAATTTCGAGGACGAAATTATTTTTAAGGAGGGTAGAACTGTAACATCCTGGAAAGGGCCTATGCATTTTCGGTTTAATTGTACGAAATGACAAGTTTTAAGTATTATGAATAAATTTTTTGATATTTTTGGAAACTCAGAAATGCATGAAAATAAATTGGAAATGAACATTTTTGGAAACCTGGAAATGCATTGGACATGAACATTTTTGGAAACCTGGAAATGTAAGGAAATGGTTCAAAAATGGAAAGTGAACATTTCTGGAAACTTGGAAATGTAAGAAAATGGCAAGTATACAGAGCCGATTGAAAATTTTAGGAAACTTAGAAATGACCTAGAAATGTCGAATTTTAAAGTTTAAAATAGGAAATTAGGGCAAGGAGGCCTTAGAAGAAAAAGTTGGTAAGATTTGACACACAAACAGGCTTGGAAAAGTGGCCTGAAGGTGTCACTTAGGGCCTATGGAAATGGCGCCATGTGCAAGAGGAATGGGCATGGGTTCGAGTCACTTGGGAAGCAAATAAATAAGGTTTTATTTTGGCTTCCAGAAGGCTGAGGTGGACGGCACATGCTTCTAGAAAAGGAGGTGTTTTATTTTCATAAATATGTGATTAATAAGGTGATAATAAAGGATTTTTATTGGATTATTTTTTGAAGAGATAATAGATGGATAAATATGGATTTATCCCTTTTATTTTGATAGATAAGGAAGAGATAAAAGAGGATTATTATTAGTGTTATTTTTATTAAGAGATAAGAGATAATAAAGGATATTTCTTTAATTATTTTAAATTAAAGAGATAAAGCTATCAAATAAAGAAGAGTGGTGGCCAAGTAAGGGACTCTAGCCTAGTAAATTTGGCTATAAAAGGAAAAGAGAGGCCATTCATTCATTCACTTTTCCTTTGCCGAATTTCTTAAGCAAATTCTCTTCTCTCTGCCGAATTCTCTCCGTCATTGTTCTTCTTTCTCTTTTCAATTCTTCACAAAGCCGAAAGCAGAATCCCCCTAGTCTTGCCGAATTTTCCTAAGTTTTATATCTTCCTCTTCTTTCTTTGAAAAACCAAAAATCCTCTACTGTTCATCAAGAAGCCGAAATTTTAATCCACATCAAGGCCATAGCCGAATATTGTTAAAGGCTCAAGCAAGGATTGTCGATTCCTAAAGTAAGGAGATCTTTCGGGATTTACTAAGTGTCGACTACAAGGAAAGAGAAGTTCTTTTCCCGAAGGTACACCATAAGCCGCGTGTTCCCTATTTATTCGGTGAATTTCGGGATTTAAGAATCTAAGGTAAGTCATATTTAACATACGGCTAAGGGTTATTTGTTGTGAATAAATGTTAGAAATTGATCTAACATGAAGTTATAGGGATTTCGACAGAAGGATACAAGGATTTCGGGATTTGAGAATTTCAAGGTAAGTTTTAAGAATACTAATCCTACTAGGATTTGGATTTATGGCCGAATGGCTTTTTATTAAAGTAGTAAGTGATTAATCAAATGTAGGAATTTGAGATCTAAGGCAGTAGATCAGATTTCGGGATTTCAAGGAATTCGTTAAGCAAATCAGGTGTGTACCCTACCCTAAGTTTTGACAGGTTCATGGCTATGTTTAAATTAAATGTATTATTAAGAATGTGTGTACTCCACACTACTTTGTAATATGAATTATGGTTGCATGTATTAAAATATATGTTAATGAAAATATGAGCATGGCTAAGGTACCATGTTAAGGTACTAAGTACTCAGGTACGTTTCCTACTTCTACTAGGAATATGAAATATGTTATTCATAACATGAGAATATGATAAGAATGTGAACTATGGTATATTATGCATATTAATGTTTATGGGGCATATGGTTGTATATTGAAAGGGGAAGTGAAAAGTGGTGATTTAAGACCACAGTAATCTGAAAAGTGGTGACTTACGACCACAGTAATCTGAAAAGTGGTGATCTAAGACCACAGTAATCTGAAAAGTGGTTTCCTAAAACCACATATGTGGAGCCTTAAGCCTGCAAATTGGTGTGTAGCGGAAGGAGGGTCGACTTAGTAGTCCCCACGGTGTGTTTGGCAGGTACGGGGTTGTGTAGCGGATGGACAATTAGGTTTGGGTTTGGGAATGCATCATTAATTGTATTCTATGATTTGAATGTGTATCATTTGTATGCCTGATTCTATTATGACTTAGTGTTGTGTACACATTGAGTCTGTTGACTCACCCCGTTGGGGAATATTTTTCAGGTGATGAGCAGTAATGGACCGGGTCGGCAGGAGCTTAAAGGTGGCCATGCATAGCAAGAAATTTATGATTTGGACTTTCAATTTATTTTAAGTATTTTAAGTTTTACTTTGGGATCATTGATATAATAAGGCCATTGTGGTTTACTTTATTTTTTTTCTTTTATTTATTATGTTTATGGATTTTTATCAATTAAAGTTTAAGTAAATTCCTTTTAAAATTAACTCTAAATGTTTTGTCACCTTAAATAAATGGGTTTTAACATAAGATAAATTTGTTTTCAACTCAAGCCCAACCCAAGCAATATTTTTTTTAAAAATCACACAAGTTTTTCCTAAGTAACAAAAGAATTTTGAACCGGTTTACTTGAGGAACATACCAAATCTGGTCAAAGCTCGTGGGCCGGGTTTGGGGTGTTTCACAGGGATCACCAAATTGATGTCTTCAATCTGATATTGCTACACCGTCCACTAAAAGACATGTCCTGTAGACTTGGTTCTATGACGTGCATGCAATATGTCATGAAAATGATTCCTTTTAAAAGATTAGAATTAAAATGCAATGACCAGAATGAATCGAATGCACCTAATGAAAATAAAAAAATGTTATGAGTATGATTCCTACTTTAGGTGTTATCACTCATTTTCACTCATCAATCATGTTTTGCTTATTAAATCTGGTCCACGTTTATTTTCCGAATCAACTCTGTTTGAATCTTAAACACATGAGGCTTGCTCCACAATGAAAATCAAATACTCTTTCAAATTCGACCCATCTGCACATATAAGGTGTCGGGTCTATTTCAAATTCCATCCATTCCCCTCAATTCAAGGCTTTCTTAGTTCATAGCCTCACCTCCAAGTGTTATCTGATGTTATCACGTCCTCTTGTCAATTGGACAAAGAATTCAGAGAAATATTCTCGGAAAGATACTCTCTATATGCACATGAAAATTCTAAACAATTGTCCTGTTTCAGTTCCTTGTCTTGTTTAGAAATTTCCAAAGTAATATGCAAAACTTCCCTTTTGTGAAATTATTAGTTCGTCAATCATTATTTCAATGCAACATATTTACGAATAATAGACAACAGATAGGATGGTTTCGAAAGAAGGATTTGAATAAATTTGTACAAAGAAAAATTAACTGGAACATATCTTTAACACGAAAGAGAATCCCAAGATAATACAAAAGATTTAGATGCCCTAGATATCGCCGATTGAGCTTCTATATACAAACTTTATGAAGATTGTCTTGAGTTCATCATGCGTTTAGAAGATCCAAAGTATTTTGTTGATGCCCCAATATGCGACATTCTTCCTTTCATTGTTGTTTTGCGTGTAGCGAGATGGCTGCCGTCCATTCAAAATTTGAGTCACCCTTTTCGGGTTTTCAACTCAAAACCCCTTTGGTCTCAAGGCGCCCTTTGCGGGTTTTCGCCTTGGCCTCTCCTCCTTTTTTTTTTATTTTTTTAGAAACTCAAAGCGCCCTTTGCGGGTTTTCACCTTGGCTTCTTCTCTTTTTTAAGTAAAGTATTTTTTTACTGAATCTGAGTTCACAGGATTGGGTAAGCTTTTCCCATCCATTTCAGTCAAAATCAGTGCTTCTCCAGAGAAAGCCTTTTCCACCACATATGGTCCTTCCCAATTCGGCATCCATTTTCCCCTGAAATCCTTTTGTATTGGAAGAATCTTTTTCAGCACAAGATCCCTCTCATGAAACTCTCTTGGGCGAACTTTCTTATTATAGGCTCGCATCATTCGTTTCTGGTACATCTGACCATGACGAATAGCCCTTAGTCTCTTTTCTTCAATCAAGTTCAATTGATCATACCGACCCTGAATCCATTCAGCTTCATCCAACTTTATCTCTGACAGCACACGAAGAGAAGGAATTTCTACTTCGATGGGTAAAACGGCCTCCATCCCATAAACCAACGAATATGGTGTTGCCCCAATAGAGGTCCTGACAGACGTCCGATAAGCATAAAGTGCAAACGGTAGTTTCTCATGCCAATCCTTGTAAGTCTCAGTCATTTTCCCCACTATCTTTTTGATGTTTTTGTTAGCCGCTTCTACTGCCCCATTCATTTTTGGCCGATACGGAGACGAGTTATGGTGTTTGATTCCAAATTGGTTACAAATTTCTGCTATCAAACTGTTGTTCAGGTTCAGCGCATTGTCGGATATGGTCCTCTCAGGCATTCCATATCGACAAATAATCTCCTTCTTCAAGAATCTACTAACTGCTGACTTGGTGACATTAGCATATGAAGCAGCCTCTACCCATTTCGTAAAGTAGTCAATTACCACGAAAATAAATCGATGCCCATTTGAAGCTTTTGGTGAGATTGGCCCAATAACATCCATGCCCCACATGGAAAAAGGCCACGGGGAAGTCATAACATGCAAAGGTGACGGAGGCACATGAATTTTGTCTCCATAAACTTGGCATTTATGACATCTCTTGGCATAGTTGATACAATCTCCTTCCATGGTAGACCAATAATATCCAAATCTCATAATCTGTCTGGCCATTGTGAATCCATTTGCATGTGTTCCACAAACACCCTCATGAACTTCTTCGAGAATTTGTTTAGCTTCAACAGCATCAACACATCTTAATAGCACTTGATCTTTTCCCTTTTTGTATAAAACATCTCCATCCAAGACATAATCAGAGACCACTCTTCTTAAAGTCCTTTTCTCATTTTCGGAGGCATTCTTCGGATATTCGCGATTTTTCATGTATCGCAATACATCCTGATACCAAGGATGGTCATCTCTTTCTTCTTCCTCTATGTCATAACAATGGGCTGGAACTTCGACGATACTCATCTGAATAGGCCTCATATCTTCTGGTCTATTTACTTTAATCATAGAAGCCAAGGTTGCCAATGCATCTGCCATCTGATTTTCATCGCGTGGAAGATAACTGAAGGTAATGTCATCAAATTCCTCAATCAATTCCAGAACCAGTTTTCGGTAATCAATTAATTTGGGATCTCTTGTCTCCCACTCTCCTTTGAGCTGGTAAATTACCAAGGCAGAATCTCCATACACATCTAGCACTCTGACCTTACGTTCTAAGGCTGCTCGAAGTCCCATAATGCATGCTTCATATTCTGCCATGTTATTTGTGCAGTCAAAATCTAATCTGCATGTGAATGGCTAATAGTCACCACCAGGGGATACCAAAACTGCCCCAATTCCATTTCCCACAGCATTCGATGCTCCATCAAAATTCAACTTCCAGCGACAATCTTCTATATTTGCCACATACATTAGTCCTTCATTTGGGAAATCAAAACTCAAAGGTTCGTAATCTCCTAAAGCTCTGCTAGCCAAAAAGTCTGCTATTGCACTTCCTTTGATAGCCTTTTGGATCACATAGACTATATCGAATTCAGATAGTAGAATCTGCCACCTAGCCATTCTTCCATTCAAAGCAGTGGACTCCATCATGTATTTTAACGGATCGAGCTTGGAAATCAGCCAAGTTGTATGATATAGCATATATTGTCTCAATCTCCGAGTTGTCCAAATCAAAGCGCAACACAATTTCTCGATTTTCGAATACCGCATTTCACAATCAGTAAACTTTTTGCTAAGATAGTATATCGCTTTTTCCTTTCTTCCTGTCTCATCATGTTGTCCTAATACACATCCCATGGAGTTATTGAAAACTGACAAATACAATATCAAAAGCTTATCTGGATTAGGTGGAGATAATACTGGTGCATTTGACAAATACATTTTGACTTTATCAAAAGCTCTCTGACACTCATCATCCCATACACCTGGATTGTGTTTTTTGAGAAGACGAAATATGGGATCACATTTCTCGGTTAATTGTGAAATAAACCGAGCAATATAATACAGCCTTCCGAGAAAACCTCGAACTTCTTTCTGGGTGTGCGGTGAAGGCAATCCTTGTATCGCTTTGACCTTGCTTGAATCAACTTCTATTCCTTTCTCATTGACCACAAATCCCAATAACTTTCCTGATCGAGCTCTGAAAGTACACTTTGCCGGATTGAGTTTCAATTGAAATTTTCTCAATCTTAAAAATAACTTCTTCTAGACCTCAATGTGCTCTTTTTCTGTTCAAGACTTAGCAATCATGTCGTCAACATACACTTCAATCTCCTTATGCATCATGTCATGGAACAAGGTTACCATAGCCTTTTGGTATGTTGCCCCAGCATTCTTTAGTCCGAAAGGCATAACTTTGTAGCAAAATGTGCCCCACAGCGTTATGAAGGTAGTTTTCTCCATATCCTCGGGGTGCATCTTAATCTGATTATATCCTGAGAAGCCATCCATGAAGGAAAACAAAGAAAATCCTGCTGTATTATCCACTAACGTGTCAATATGCGGCAAAGGAAAATTGTCTTTTGGGCTAGCTTTGTTCAAATCCCTGTAATCTACGCACATTCAGACCTTTCCATCTTT
Source organism: Gossypium australe (assembly GCA_005393395.2). NCBI lineage: Eukaryota > Viridiplantae > Streptophyta > Magnoliopsida > Malvales > Malvaceae > Gossypium > Gossypium australe. Next base: position 24,241,139 of record CM016626.1, read on the forward strand.
CTTAGGAACTGGAACAATGTTGGCAACCCATTCTGAGTATTTGACCTCTTGCAGAAAACCAGCATCAAACTGTTTCTGGACCTCTTCTTTTATTTTCAATATTATATCAGGCCTCATCCTTCGTAGCTTTTGCTGAACTGGCCTGCATTCTTTTTTGATGGGAAGGCGATGTACCACAATATCAGTGCTTAACCCGGGCATATCCTGGTATGACCACGCAAAGACATCTTTGAACTCTCACAATAACTCAATAAGATCTAGTCTTGTCTCTTTAGCTATGTGCGTCCCAATTTTCACAACCTTTCCTTCTTCCAAGGTTATATTCTCTATTTCTTCTTCATGGGGCAAGATTTGCTTCTCTTCCTGTTTTACCATTCTTAACAAATCTGGAGATAAGCCACACTCTCGGTCATCTTCAAAATCATGAGATTCTCCTAAGCGTATGTCTTGCTCAAAATAAGCTTCTGGATCTGTATTATTGTTGCTCATGTCATTGATATCTAGGGCCCTGTAATTGGTACGAAAGAATATACAAGGAATAAATGAATTTGAGGACAAACATTTACATGATATGAAAGAAATTTACAATTTGAGAGGCAATTAGAATGAAAGAATATTTGCTCAAGTTAATTATCCAAAATGTATTTTATTGAAATAATAAGGTCTGAACATAAGCCTATTTCACAAAAGGGATTTTTATTATTCCTAGGCTACAAAATAACAACGCGTTCTGAATATTACTCTGTATAATTCCTAAAAACTATAGGGAGCTCCTCCGCAGTCCAATTGTGTAGAATGCTTCCAGGTTCATAAGGGCAAATGCTAATTAGGTTTCTTTGTCCGCTTCCCTCCTCATGTATGGCATTGATATGAACTCTTTCCATCAACCTTCTTTCAAGATGAATTATTCCCCCAGATACAAAGGTTTGGGATATGGGGGGAAATGTAATTGGTTCCCACTGGATATCTTCTCCATTCAAGCGTGCCCTTCTTCTCTCTTGCTTCTTCTCTATGTCTAACCTTCTTTGTCTAATATCCGGCCTGAATCCCAAGCCAAAACGATCTCTCTTTTCCTTCATCATCTGTACTTCAATCTCGCTTTGGAGGTATCGGCCCAATCCTTTCCCTGGCAAAGCTCCTTTCCCTATCATCATTTGTAGACCCATTCTTGTGGTCTTGGATATCCTAGGCACTGGAACTTTACTTCCTTCCGAGATGAATGTTGCATTGACAAATTCTAAAGAATGGAAAGAGCATTCAACGGCCTCTTCATTTGTTTCTACATATGGTGCATTATTAGTAACAGTCGCTATAATATCTTCTTCTGCATTTATAGTGACCAATCGACCATCCGTTACTAACTTCAATTTTTGATGAAGAGACGAGGGCACGGCCCCTGCTGAATGAATCCAGGGCCTTCCCAGCAAACAATTGTATGAAGGCTTTATATCCATCACTAAAAAGTCCACCTCATATGTGTTTGGACCAATCTGTAAAGGTATGTCAATTCTCCCCATCACCCTTCGTTCAGTACCATCAAATGCTCTCACTATATTTTGGCATGTCTTCATGTGAGAGCTATCTATTGGCAATCTTTTCAATGTCGACAATGGTAGGACATTCAAGGCTGATCCATTATCAATCAACACGCTTGGTAAAGTATACCTTTGCAACGAGTGGTTATGTGTAAGGCTTTAGTTGTCCCCATGCCCCCAGGTGGGATCTCATCATCACTGAAGGAAATAAAGTTATCAGCACTTATGTTACTGACTAATCGATCAAGCTTGTTAACAGATATGTCCTTAGCAACATAAGTCTCGTTTAGCACTTTCATTAAAGCCTCGCGGTGAACATCTGAATTTAAAAGCAAGGCTAACACTGAAATACGAGCTGGTTGTTTGCGCAACTGTTCTACTACGCTGTATTCACTGTGCTTTAGGAATTTTAGAAATTCCTTAGCCTCTTCCTCCTTTACAGGTATATTGACAAGGGTATCAAGCTCTTTTTCAGGTTCGACAGTCACATCTTTTAGCTTTTCCGATTCAGTGCTTGCCTTTACTGAGTCGTAACGCTTCCCGTTTCGCGTATAAAATCCCTCCTCCTTGGAAGTGCTGGCTGCAATCACTACTCTTGGTGTCGTTATGCTACAATTGTAATTCCATGGTACAGCTCTGTTATCCTTGTAAGGAAAGGATACAGGTCTTTGGATTATCACTTTAGGCGCGACTTGTACTCCACCTTCCACATTCCTTGGTCGAGAAATAATGATCCTTGGATAATTAACTTTCTGATTAGTCAATTCTCCTTCGGTCGCATGTATTTCTTCTACCTCTGAACCTTCTTCACAAAACTCCAACTCCTTATTATCCATAAAGCCTTGCACCAACATCTTAAACTCGGCACAATCCTGGATCTCATGTCCATCCACTTCTTGGAACTCACAGTAGCTTCTGGGTTCTTTAGTTCTCTCTTCAAGATTTGATTTGATTAGCCCCCATCTTGTCATCTCCCTCCAAACTGCCCTTAATGGAGTCCTCACACCCGAAATATCCCCTTTAGCTTTTCTAATATAATCCTCTCCAATTGCATTTACCCCATTGTTTCCATGATTAGGTAATGGGTTCACCGTATTGGGCATATCCTCAAGCTTGACAACCCCCAATTTAAGAAGCCTCTCAACCACCCTTTTGAAAACAGTACAATTTTCTATAGAATGCCCTGTTGCTCCCGCATGGTAATCACATTGGGCGTTTGAGTCATACCATTTAGGATATGGAGGCTGCATTGGCTGTAAATAGTATGGGGATACTATGCGTTCCTCTAATAACGTTTCATACAGCTCTTTATATGTCATAGGGATGGGCGTAAATTGAATTTTTTCAACATTTTGTTTGGGACCTGATTCTTGTTTTGCCGACCCCTGTTGTCCAGCGGTAAGCACCTTCGGCTGATTGATAGTAACCGCCTTTGAGTACCCTTTGTTGGATGTACTCGCATTGTTTATCTCATTCTCCTTTTTCCTAGGAGCTGACCTCCTAGCGGATTCTCCGGCTTCAATCTTACCACCCCTTATGGCATTTTCGATCATTTCTCCTGCCATAACTATGTCCACGAAGCTCTTGGTAGTGCTTCCTATCATATGGGTAATGAATGGTGCCTTTAGAGTGTTGATAAATAGCATAGTAGTTTCCTTCTCTAAGAGAGGTGGTTGGACTTGCATGGCTACTTCCCTCCATCGCTGCGCGTATTGTCTAAAACTCTCGTTTGACCTTTTTTCCATGTTTTGCAACATGATTCGGTCAGGCGTCATATCTGTAACATGGCTGTACTGTCTCATGAAAGCTTGAGCCAAGTCCCTCCACGAGCTAATGTTAGTGCGGCTGAGTTGGTTATACCACCTAGACGCTGCTCCCGTCAAACTATCTTGAAAAAATGAATCAGCAGTTGATCATTGTTCACATAACCTGTCATACGTCTACAGAACATCGTGATGTGGGTTCGGGGCAAGTAGTTCCATTGTACTTCTCAAATTCTGGCATCTTGAACTTGTGAGGAAGTACCAGATCTGGAACCAGACTCAAATCTTTGGCATCAATACCGTGATAATGGTCAGCATTTTCCAAAACTTTAAATTTTTCCTCTAACCACTTATAACGATCCTCCAACTGTTTTGTAGATTCAATTCTAATTCTTTCTTCCCCTACCATGTCTAGGTCAGGAATAACGGGGTTGGTAGGGTTATCCCCAGGGTTAGATCCCGAGCCCACTTGAAAGTTCATGGGTGGTTTAGGATCAGTTTGTCCCTGTTTAGGCCTAATGGTGATGGATGGCCTTTGGAGAGGTTCCTCAGGCTGCATTTGTTCATGTGGTGGAGTGAATCCCCTTGGAAAGTCCTCATTGTCTTCAGCATTGACTATGGGACCTTTTGCTTTATCTATTATCCCATTCATCATCTGGGCCATTTGGGCCATCATGTTCTTTTGCGCTCCAACATTGGTCCTTCATCTCTTGTTGGAGCTTTGCCATCTGCTCTTGCATCTGGTCTTGTATATCCCTTTGGAATTGCTCCATTCTTTGGTCCATTTTTCTTGATTTAGCTCGGGTACCGTAAGGGTGTTCAGCTTCCAGATTTTTTCTTTTTTCTCTCCCCGACAATTTAAACTAATTAGACTCTCTCTATAGGTTTGAATGCATATGATGTTATGTAATGCAAATGCATGAATGCAAAGAGGTATCGATTCTGATCAACTTCATTGTAGAAAACTTTATTAGAAAATAAATTCTTTTACATAAGATGGGTTACAAATAAGCTTCCACCCTAAGTCCTAAAGTCTTAATCTTCCCTAATAACAACACTAACTCTTGGTTGCAATCTGACTGAAGCTCATACTTCATGCTCAGTACATCGGCCTGAATTGCCAAAGTCTGTAGATAATCAGCTACCTCCCTTATTTGGTCTATGGCTTCCCCCATGAGATAGTCTCGATTCTTGACCTGACCATGCGAATGATGGAGTTCTTCCTGCAAATGTCCTTCCCTCGTCTTTAGGCACTCGATCCGAAGTTCACAACTGTGCAGTGCTGATTCTAACTCTTCAATTCGACCCTTCATTTCTTCGATCTTATTAAGGCTTGATTCTAACTCAATTATGGAATTACGGCTCCGATAATGATGAAGGGACCGTCCAAGCTCAGCCACTCTAGCTTGCAATTCTTCCTTTTCGTTTAAACTTTCAGCCAGGTTCTTTTGCATCTCACGAAACTTTCTTTCCCAATTCTCAGCTTTGGCCTTTTCCTCTTCAACCTCCTGTTTCCACTGTTGTGAAGTCTTTCCCAATCCAGCATTCTTTATCATCAGTCGTATCTTCTTGTACTCTATCTTTAAGCTATCTCGATCTTCTTCAATCTTCCGTTTCTCCTTCCTTACTTTCTCAACTTCGGATTTCTGAATATCAACGTCAATCTTTAAGTACGCCTTCTCTTCTTCTAACTTCTCTATTTTCTTTTCAAGCTCTGAGTTTGTCCTTTTAAAATCTTGCTTCATTATCTACATTTTCGATGGGGACCACTAGTAGAAATTCTTCAATCGGTCGAGCTTCATTTGAACTTGGCACAGGGATATTGTCATTGACTCTCTTACTCCACCATCCATAATACTCTGGAGTCGTTATTGGGCCTACGTCTACTCTCTTCATGTGACAAGTCTGCTTCCAAGCACTAGCAATCTCCTTAACCATCTTCTTGTAACCATTTCCTTTATACGAGAATTTACTTTGAGCTAAACCATGAGTAACCGGTATAAATTGCTTTGATCTGAACTGCCTTAATACGAGCAAAGGCGCATATCCAATGGCTCCCCAAATTCCTAGTAGAGGGACCCAATCAAAATTTCCACACCGATACAAAACTTTATCAGGAATCATCCAGGGAGTTTTCCATTCGACATCCTCTTCTCGAAGATTTTGTAGAAGCGCTATCCAATTTTCCTCGGTTATGCCGTCCCTCCTCGGAGTATCCACTATCTCTTTTAATGGAGAATAATTTTCTAAGAAGACCTGACAAGAAACTTTGTCCACTTTCCAAAAATGACTATGAAACCAAGCCAACAACAACTGTGCACATCCTATGAATCTGCCCTCTTTAGCTCTCCTACATGTACTCAAAGAATGAAATATTTCCGCCAAAATTGCCGGAACAGGTGTGACTTGCTTGTCAAGTCGATAAAAGAGATCTGAAACAGCTTCATCCACATATCCCAATGCCCTCGGAAAGATCACTAATCCATACATACTTAAAGCAAAGATATCGACTTTCTTTTTCATATCAGGATGTTCTAAAATCAAGTCATTTTAAAGCTTTCCATGAGATGCAGTTATACTCACCTTTTTGCTTGATTCTAATTGTAACCCATTGCTCGCTCATCCCGGTGATACTCATTAATTTTCTCACGAAGGTTATAACGTTAGGGGCCCTCGAGTAAACTCTATCAACTTGAATCTTAGGACATCGCAAGAGAGCTGTATACTCCTCTACCGTAGGTACCAAATCAACTCTTCCAAAAGTAAAGCAACTATACGCAGGATTCCAATATTGAGAAATGGCACGAAACAGATGTTGATCTACCTTAATATCCAACAGATACGGCAAGTCTCCATAGTTACTGTAAAACAAATACTTAACTTCGTTATTCCATTGATCCCATATCTCCTTTAATTCTTGAAGATTGTTCTGCGTTACACTGATGCGAGTGTAATCCCATAACTCAGACTTATACCCTTCGACTAGGCTATCTCCCTTTTCTAACTGTGTCTGCTCTGACCACCTACAGACAGCTGCATTGTCCTCCACTTTATCAAGGAATTCGTTCTCCATAACTAGCTTTCTAATTTGGAAACTGATCGTGAACTGATACCTCTTTAAGATATGAAATGACATGCCACAAGATAAAACACAATTGATCAGTAACATGGAGTAAAGTGTAAAACCAATAATTTATCACCTATCTGGATAATTGCTAAAGTTTGGGTATAGATCTACCTAGGGTAAGCTCTTAGGTTTTCTATATGTGGTTTTAGTTCTAAAGTTTAAGGTACTCGAACCAGCAGATTCCTCGATCCTCACCCATTATAGGCTCATACGGACCAAGTTCGGTTCAGGGGAATACATTTCCCTATGGCTGCACGGAGGCAAAAAACCTCACGAAGACATAGGTACGGATGTATCCCGAAAGCAATTCACTATCCTGCACGGAGGTGAAAACCTCACGAAGGAGTAGCTTCCCGCTCCCACTTAAGGGTGCGACCACAACAGCCATGCAATGCAATGCAAAGATATTTTATACAAACAAAATCGTATGCAAATGAAAAGGATCATAATTTTTAAACCAGATTTTTAAATTCGGATTTAGGACATGAAACTATCAATTTTACGGCTTGACTCTCTTATAAGTCCCCAGTGGAGTCGCCAAGCTGTCGAAACCATTTTAAAAATCGAATTTATAAAATGGGGATCGACTTTAAAAAGGACGAAAAAGTAGGAGTCGCCACCAATCTTTTTAGGTGTGATTGGATCACCTTGTAAAACGTGTTTATTCTAAAAAATATTTTTGGTCCACAAAAACAAGAAAACGAGTTCGGGAGTCGGTTACGTATGAGGAAGGGTTAGCACCCTCATAACGCCCAAAAATTGGTACCAAATCGATAAAATCATGTCCAAATATTGAAAATAAGAAAATTATAAAATACGATCCTTTTATTTGAAAGAAAACCAAGACTTACTTATCCCAAAGAAATAAAGTACTTTACCCAATAAGTTAAGGCATAGTACATCATTACTTTAAAATTAAGCTCGTCTTTATTTGAGGAAATTCCTACTTCGAGACACAAAATGTCGAACCTAATAAGTTAAGGCAAAACACTTTGAATTCCCAAGAATAGGTTTTTTGTTTTGAAATTGATAAATCTCAAATTTCTTAAAAAAAAGGAAATATGTTATACCTAAAGTTTCACGAGAAAAATCGAACCCAATAAGTTAGGGCAAAATTCTTCTCAAAATTCCCTAAATATCACATATCACCATATTTTGAAAACCATTTTAATAAAATGCGTCGATTCAAAAGAAATGTTTTTATGAAAGCTATGGTTTAGATAGGATATTACAATATATTGAAATAAATAACCAAAAAATAAATAAAAAATAAGTGACAATATAATCTACAAATCGTACTAACAATGAACAATGAAATAATAACATAAATATAATGAACTATACTAAACAATAATATACAATCTAAAGCAAATAAACATGCAATAGCAATAAATGAAGGAAGAGTTAAAAAAACGTTTTTTATATAAAGTAACAATAATTTTAGGTAAAAGGAACTATAATAAATATAATTTAATAATATAATATATATAAAAGTGATAATAATAAAAATAAAGTATTTTTGACAATGTATAAAACTACATAAATTATATAAATAAAATAGTTAGATATATAGATAATTAAAAAATAGGATTTTGGAATATATGATATAACCTACTATATAATATATAAAAATATATTAATAATACATAATAAAAAAATATTAAAGCATATAAAATGAATAATGATAATTAAATATATAATAGACTAGTACATAAAAGAAAATATATATATATATATATATATATAAAACTTATACTATAATAAATTAATATACAAATAATGAAAATATTTAATATGATAAAAAATTTAATATAATAACAAATAATTTAAAAAATTCAGGATTAAATAAAGATAAAGGAGTTAAACAGCAATTAAACATATTTAAAGAGTTAAATCAAAAACGTACGTTAAAACCCAGGGACTAATGTAGAAATTAAACCATTCTTACGAAACGGCGTCGTTTTGATTTTCATTTAAAACGGACCGAGGGATTAAATTAAAAAGTAATTAAACTTTTAGGGCCAATTTGTTAAAAAAATAATTTCCATTTAGACTGAATTGAAGCACGTGAAATTGCGGAGGGATTGAAATTACAATTTTTCCCTTTTTATCAAAAACACGCGGACCCTAGTTCGGATCCGGGTCAACGCGCGGGTCATGCCTTATCAAAACGACGTCGTTCGCTTTAGGCTATAAATATTAGTTTTCTAAAAAAAAATCATTAGCTTTAGGATTTTTAAAAAAAACTTAAAATTCTCTGAAAGAAAAAAAAATGGGAGAGCTGAGTCTGTTTGTCTGCGTTCGTCCGAGCCTCACACACACGCGCCTCCACGGCCGGTGGCCGGAGGCTTGGGTCGACGGTTCCTACGCTTTCGAGAAGGTATACCCTTTCCTTTTTACTCTTTCGACAATCGTTATATACAAAATATAAAAAAAAATAAGGAAATAAATATAAAAATAAGCGAAACGAAAAATCACCTATGGAATCACTGACTGTTGAGTGTTTGTGTGTGAATCTGGGGTTTTCTGCTTTGGCGTATTCGTGTTCGTCTGTTTATTTTCTTTGTTTTTTTTTTTTGAGAGTGTTCGTATCTGAAGGACTCTGTTTTTTGATATTATTTTCGTGTACCCCTTTACAGATTTTACAAGGGTTTTTTATAACCCAGAAATGAAATAAAACAAAAGGAAAGCGTATATTTTCGTATCTTTTGATATCTGCCTTGCTGCAATTTTGTTTCCTTTTTTGCTTCGGAGTTCTTTCCTTTCTTTGCAGATTGATGACGGTGATTTCGCAGTGAAGACCCGACACAAAAATGGCGGCGCTATCCTGGTGGCTGCGATGGTGCAACGATCGGACTCCAGATCTTGCGGCGTGACGACTGGTCTGGCATTGCGGCGCGACGATTGGGGTATCCGTGCTTGCGGCGCCTAGGGTTTCAGAAAACCCTAGGCTTACTGAAACTTGCTTGAAGATTTGGGCCCATTTGGGCCATACGAGTTTGGGCTTGATTGGGTCTGGGGTATTTGGGTAGTTAATTGGCTTTGGGTTTTATTTGTTGGGCTAATTTGGTAATGGGTCTTGATTTTGTAAATGGACTGAAAAGGGACTTTAATTTTATTTTTTTGTTTTGGTTTTATTCCAGCCCGGTCAAAATTGGGCTCTTACACTTATCTCAATAACTTTTAGCTAATTCTATTATAAACTAAAGAGTAAATTATACCCAAGATCACTAAATTATTAGTAAGTTAATATTTTGGTCATTCAACTTCAAAAAGTTACAAAAATAATCGCTAAACTATTTAAATATTTTCATTTAAGCCGATGGATTGTTAATTCTTTTTTCTTAAAGTATAGTTGGCAAGCTTTGAACAACAGTTCAATGATCGATGTGGTGGAATAGTATCCATCGACAAATAGAACATATCTCATATCCAAGCTAATCTTGTAACACCCCACACCCGACCCGATCGCTGAATCCGAATGTATGATGTCACACTACGTCGTCGAAGCAACTCAAGTTAATATAACACAAGTACAATCAATTTAATCATCATTACAACTCACATGCATACATCTATACACTCAATGCCTTCATTTCATCAATTTACAGGGTGTATGGGTTAATTTCAGAGTTAGGCTCAAAACCAAGCTCATATGTCAAAATCAAATTCATGTCTCAAGACAAGAATCTTTATGTCTTGAGACAATTCATAAATTATTTTAGAATTTTTAGGTTCGAAGTTAGCATGTCTCGAGACATAGTACATTGTGTCTTGAGGCAAGGTTCTATATGTCTCGAGACCTCAAGCTCATGAATTCAAAATTTAAATGAAAATTGTTCCAACAGTCTCAAGACATGTTCTTTTTGTCTTGAGACTCTATGGTAAAATAGCAAAAAATACACATTTTCAAACATCCAAACCTCTTGTACCTAAAACATACCAAAATACTACAGCAATACAAAATCACCAATTTAACACATGTAACCACAACCAAGCGTCATTAAATCTTAACCATCAATACATCATTGTCTAATCAACTAATTCACATATTCAAACGCATATAATCTACCATAATTATCTACTATTCAATGATGAAATTTCACTTTTGTAACTCTTTTAGGCCAAATACCAAATATACCAAAATGCAAACTCACCACCAAAACACAAACACCTTAGGTACATGTCATATAACCCAAAAATTACTTTTACATGTAAAAGAGATAATAAGGCATGTTCTAAGGTGAGTTGTTGAGTTGGATGCTTGACCAAATTAAATCTACATTTACTCATGACTGTAACATATTAAAACTAAATGTTGATAATGACAATAGAAAGATCGCAAAATAAAGAAAATAAGAACACACAGATTTTACGTGGAAACCCTTTCGGGAAAAACCCATGGGCAGAGGAGAAGAATTCACTAATGTTGAAAAATGAATGATACAAGAGGAGTTTCGACTACATCTATTTAAAGGTTGAAAAACCTTATTCTAATCAATGTCAAATAGAAGAAGTGCACAAATCCCCCTAGTTTTGCCACTATATTTTATTTTAATAAGGATTCGGGTCACACAATAACAAAACATGCGCACATAAACAAACATAATTGTACACTGAGTATTGTAAACATGTGCACATAGAACACTAAAGCATAACTATGAAATTGAAATTTAATTATCGATTAAATTTTATTTGAAATATTATAATTCCTAATTCGAATCATAACGTATCAATATGCCTTCTGACATTACATTTCGACCTCAAATTTTAATTAATTTGATATTTTTAATAATATTGTTCATATTTCACTTCCATTCATTCATGATATCAATTACTCTCTAAGTCATTTAGCTTAATTAGCATCATAGTAGTTCCTATCATAACTTTACATCATTTATTTAATCAATATAATATTGATTAACCATATCAATTCTAACATAGCATGTAATAGCCCAATTTTCAGTTGTGCCAAAAAATGTGGTTTCAAAACCCCATTTGTAACTCCCCTTAACCCTAAATCGTCGCTGAAACAAGGTTACGAGACATTACCAGACATATTGGGTAGTTTACAAATAATTTTTAAATAAATAACAATAATATCATAAATTTATATAAATTTTTGCTAATTGACTTCATTCTTTTTTTAAAAAAAAATTCAATATAACCCCTTTATAAATATTTAACCTTCCTTGCAAATTTCCAATCGCAACCAAACCAATTCTAGTATTTCAACCAATGCATTTATATACTCAAACATACTTAAATCATACTTGACATATTGATTTAATAACTTAATTAATGAAAACCCTATTATCATTTCTAATTAGCTCATAAAACTATTCAAACCATTTCAATTCAATACCAATGCCATAAACAATTCTACCATTTCACTAATTTAATCATCAAAACACTAAATACCTTTCTTTACAACAAAATTATATAACATACCAAAATAACCATTATAATCTCTATGTACATGCCACTTTCACTTAAAGGAAGAAAACAGCACCAAAATCTTTATGCTGGAGTCGGGATCGTTTGGATACTGGACCGAGACACTGGACTTCTATCAACCTGCGCATGGAAACAACCGTACGCTGAGTATTTCATACTCAATGGTATTACCATAATTCAAATTATAATACAATAACCAAGTAAATTAAATCATATAACTTTAGGATTTACCAAACTAATTTATATATATAACTTTTCATTTCTCAATATTTACAATTCAATTTAACTTTTCATTAGTTAACATCATATACTTTCACATTGAGCCATTATTTATCTCATGAACATTTAGTTCATGCTTTCCCTTCACATTTTCATATTCAAATCACATTTTCAAATCATATTCCACAATCACATTTCTTTCCAATGGCTCAACTGATTCATTCCGTTTGATCTTTTCATTTAATTATCCCTATTAATGGACTCGGACTTTGGCAAATACACTGATCTAACCATACACACCAAATTGGCACCCAGTGCCTCATTGGATAGTTTGAAACAAAGTTGACACCCAGTGTCTCATTGGCAGAGCCGAAGAAAGTTGGTAGCCAGTACCTCATCGAAACTATCCGAAGAAATATAGTGACACCCAGTGTCTCATCGACTCAAGGTCGAAGTATCCCTGAACTCTTTCAATCCTATGGCATGCCAACTATATCCGACTCAGCCGGACTAGTTAATAGGGTTTCCAATTCTCAATTCAAATTCACTTTCATTTCAAAATTCACTTTCACTTTCAATATCAAATTCACTTTTCCATTCACTAATCAAAATACAATTCAATACTAACACATATTTCTCATTCAATTCAATTTACTAAATTCAATTCAATAAAGTTACTTAACTCAATATTTACTTACCATAAAATAAATAAATTTAAAATTAGTATTTAACAATAAATAACTTGAATTATAGTAATACAAACCCGAATTTGCTCGATTATTCCTCGATAACCTTCTCATTTTCTTTGTGTGCCGATGCCTCGAGTTCTTTGTTAGCTACAAATATAATAATAATTTACACTATTAATTACAGCACTAATTTATAATAATAATTGAACTTCTATTCAATTTATACCCTAATTCTAATTTAATCCTAACTAGATTTATCTACTTTTCTAATTTAATTCACACTCTATTTCTATTCAAATTTCATCCAAACTCAAATTTAACTACTAAATTTTCAGCATATTTCACTAATTTCGAGTTTTCCTCAATTTAGTCCCTACAACATAAAACTTATAGCTTACTTTACAATTTAATCCCTTTATGTATTCTAACTTGAATTTCATTCATTTAAATCCCTAATTCATCTTTTTGTTCAACATAAACTATACTTGAAAACCAATGAACTTACAGAATATCAACTTAATTCCATCAAAACCTTGTTTTAAAACTTCTAAAACATCAAATTTAAGAGAAAAGGACTTAATTTAACTTACCAATTAAACTTCAAGCTTCAAATCCCTAGTTTTCCCTTTTATTTTTCTTTCCTATTCTTTCTTCCCCTATTCGAATGGCTTCTGCTGTTCATTTTGTTTCTTTTACTTCTTTTCTTTCTTTTATTTACTTTATTTTATTTTACTTTATTGTTTTAATTACTTAATAATTAATATAATATCAATATAAAATATCTTATGCTTAAATTTTAAGTAAATCAATTATTTAATTACATTTGTACATATTTATATTATTACACTTGCATAAATTTTGTACCATATATTTGTCAATTATCTTATTTATTTAATAAATATCTATTAAACAACAAATAATAATATTACAAATGTACATATATATTTTATTCATAAATGTACAATATCATCCATACCATACACTTGTAAAAAAATCATATAATTCAATTAATTATCTAATAATTATCTTTTACTTAATAAAAATAAATAATAAATATCTTATACTTGAATAATACATGTTTTACAATTATATGTGTCGGAACCATTTTTTTTGTTTGGAAAACAGGCCGACTTTAACAAGGAAAATGGAGTCGCCACCAATCTTTTTTTTAAGGTGCGATTGGGCCACTTTTGAAAACGTTTTGGTCTACAAAATTTAAGAAAACGGGTTCGGGAGTCGGTTACGCACGAGGAAGGATTAACACCCTCGCAGCGCCCAAAATTGGTACCTTATTGATTGATTAATGTCCTAATATCAAATATTGGAAGAGGTTTTAAAATACGAATCTTTTGGAAAATGTTTGGGTAATTCGGATTGGATATCGAAATTTTCTTGTTCCGAAAGGATGAAATATCACATCCAATACGTTAGGATACGATGTTTCAAACCTTAGACACCAAGATTATTTCATGATTTCCAAAATTCATGCATTACAATTTAAAAAGGGTATTCCATTATTTGGTCAAACGAACGAACCGAAACCCAGCACATTACGGCACAATCCCTCAAATTTCCAAACATGAAACATTGCCTTATTTTTGAAGTTAGGAAAACATGATCAGAACTCCAAAAAGATATTTAGTCCTTTGGATGAGCGAAAAATTGAAACCCAGCACGTTAGGGCACAATTTCTCAAAACTTCCAAGCACAAAATATTGCATTGCTTTTAATTTTTAAAAAAACGGGTACAGTCTTAAAGGATATTTAGTGATTTGGTCAAACAAAAAACTGAAACCCAGCACGTTAGGGCACGATTCCTTGAATTTCCAAACATAAAACATTGCCTAATTTGAAAAAAAAACACGGTCAAAATCCCTAAAGGATATTCAGTCACTTGGACAAACGAAAGAATCGAAACCCGGCACGTTAGGGCACAATTCCTCGAATTTTCAGTCACCAAATATTGCCTTTATTTTTAAGAAAACATTTTTATGAGTTTGGAAAGATGTGGTAAAAGAAAATGAGATAAACAATAGAATTGATAACAAAGAAAATGATAATAATAATGAAAGTAATAGGAATGATAACACACTAGCCATAATAATACAAGAAACCGTGATAATCATAATACTAGTAATAGTAGTAAAACATAAAAAAAATAATAAAAGTAAGGGAGAAAGGAAAAAAATAGTAATAGCATGATATAACAGTAATATAACAATAATAAATATAGTATGGTAATAATAATATATAGATGTAAAATAATAGGGATAATAATAATAAAATAATAGTAGTAATAGTAAAATACATACTATAAAAATAATAACATTAATGGCAATAGAATAATAGATATGATAAATATAATATATGATTTTTTTAAAAGTAAAAGTTTAAGGCAAACAATAATATATAATAGTAAATATAATAGGAAAAATGATCGTCAATATACACAGCAACAATAATGGAAGTAAATGCAATATACATAGCAAATCAATAAAAATATAAAAACTCAAATCAAATCATTTAATAGTAAAAAATTTAATAGTAATGGTAAATTAAAATAAGAGTTATAGCGAAGTAATAATAATAAAGGGCAAATATCCAAAATATGCCCAAATATTTAAAAAATTACGGAAATGGGCCAGTTTGTAGAAAATTTACGGGAAAGGGCCATTTCCCCCAAAAACGCGTCCACGTCAGCGCGTTTTTGGGGGATAAGGGGCTAAAGCGCGCCCCGTAGGACACGCTTTGCCCACCTCAGCAAAAACGCGTCCACGTAGGCGTGCTTTTGCTGAGGTGGCAAAAGCGCGTCTTACAAGGCGCGCTTTAGCCCGTGTTTTTTAAAAAAAACTACTCTCAATTATTTTAAAAATTTACGAGAATAAACCTTTATAAAGGCTCAAAGTAACAACACCATTTTTTTAAGGTGTCATCAATTAATAAGGAAATATAACTTACAAAGGAAATCTTTATATAGACCCAAAGTCTCATTTCCCTTGTTTTCTTGAGTAAAGTGGGATATGAGATATGTGTATTTATAGAATCATGAATAGTTTTGCAACTTGTTCCTAAACAATGTGGGATTCCTTCCTCTTTTAACTAACAACATGAGATGACATGCTACACTATATTTGATTTTTTTTTACAAAACAAATTGTAACAACCCAAACCCGGCCCAAACACTATGGCCGAATCTAGTTTGCTACAGTGGAAAATATTTTGGAAAACACTTTTGGAAAGTAAAAATTCTTAGTTGCCGAAAACCTTTTCAATTGATTGTTTTGTTAAACCTTACTTAGAATTTATTTAAAATTAATTCAACCAAGTTATTATAAAATATCGAGTGTGCCCGATGGCACGATGAAAACATTTTCGTGTTAATTTGAGAAAACATGTGACTTTAATTTAATACTGATAATCATAGTTTAAACAATTATTCGACATATGAAAAATAACAAAAATAAAATATCAGGAGGCCTTATTACATCCAAATAAAATAAATACCGGGAATAAAAATTATTATAACTAAAATTAAAGTTCATTTAATTTGAATCCATCGCATGGCCACCTTGAGTCAACCCGGCTCCACATCCGCGATCTACGTGTCACTGAAAAATGTAAAGGAGAAGGTGAGTCACCAAGACTCAGTATGTAACCCTTCCCCTGTTTTAAAAATAATTTTTCATACACAACATATAACAATTAATATGCAAAATATTATGTGTCCCGACCTAGCCAGCCATACGCCACTGTCTACCCCGTTGTGGTACCAAACCACTGGTGGTGCCAAACCACTGGTGACATATAGTCACAATGTGTTACCAAAACACTGGTGTCCGTAGACACAGATCGAGTGATTGGGCCAACCCATCGTGTGATACCAAATCACTGGCAGACGATCCCATATCTCAAGTGGGGCCAACCCACGGTGGTGTTAACCACAGGGATAAGTCGCTAAGAGGTGCCAAACCTCTGGAGGTACCAAACCTCTGGTGACCGTAGTCACGGTGTGTTACCAAAACACCGGTGCCCGTCGGCACGATTAATACTGCCCCCTCCACTCATTAATCCCACATCAGTCATATAAATATATAATCACATGCTTAAATCTCATGTATCAATACATCATGCTTTCCAAAAGCAGCAAATAACATATTCATCTTAGCAGGTACTTACCTGAGTTTCCATCTATACTGATATGGTATACTATCCAATGCTACATAAAATCAAGATAGCATTCACAATAATCAGCACATTTAACAAGTTATACGTGTGTATGTACACACCTGTCACCACTGAATCGTCTAAATCCCGAAAAGAGATGTCGACCACCCTAGATCTACTTGCCCCTATATTCGGCCAAACATGGGAGTTAGTGATATGGGCCATTCGGCCAAACCAAATAAAAGGGTTCTCTTTTTTTTAACCCGAATACTTACCTTCACACTTTTGGACACCAATCGCAACACCAAACTCCCGAATCTGCTTCTGATTCCATGAATCGGCACTCAATAAGTTAGTAGCCTTCGGCTAAAACGAATATCAACTGACTAACTAAAGTAGATCTTACCGTTACTTACCAAAAATCGAATACTAGAGATCGAGCTGTGAGTCGACTGCTTCACTTCCCTGAGTACCTAGAAGAAATCGGTTACTACTCGATTAGAAGACTTAACCATTGCCGAAATCGGCACCTTTCCTTGTAAAAAGTCGACAGCAAAGTAAGAAAAGGGAAGATAGAAATTCGGCCATCACTTACCTTATCAACCGATTGATAACAAAGAATCTGAAGAGATCTATGTTCCTTCCAATATTCGGCCAAAGTACAATAGAATAGAAGAAGGGAATTTCGGCAAACTACTGGGTGAATTCGGCTATTAGGGAAATAAAAGAAAAGGGAATTGAGGGTAGGGGGTTCGGCACTTAGCAAAATGAAGAAAAGTAAAACAAGGGGATCAACTAATGCTTTTATAGGCACTTAGTACCCTTGCCGTCCACCCCTTTTTGATTAATTCAAATTAATTTTGAATTAATCCCAATAATCCATTGATAAACTTAATAATCCAAATAATATCAAATAATCCTTTTAATCCAATAATCTCCTTAATTATCTTGTATTATCAAAATAAAACTAATATTATCCTAATTATCCTTAGAATTAAGCAATTAAAATGCTCATATTATCTTATTATCCAAATAGATAAATAAAAAAAAATAATTTAAGGAGAGAATTTCTCTCCCCTTGTGCCGTCCAAATAAAGAGCAAAAGGGAGGATTTCTGTGACTCGAACCAAGGTTCTCCCTTGCTCCTTGGTGGCGTCACATGCTAGCTCTTAAGTGGCCTCACTTTTGCCACTTTGCCAAGGTCTTATTAGTGTCAAATTACACCCATTTATTCTTATAACACCCTCCTGCTAAGGCTCCCTGCCTTTAAAGTTAAAAACTGAAATTTTCCACCAAACCGTGCCAACTCAAAGCCTTAATTAAGCTCTATTATTCCATAAATAATATCACAGCAGTTCATACATAAGAAAAATAATTAAATTCCAAATAACCCCATTTTTGGGATGTTACACAAATTCTCTTTTTTTTTTAAAAAAAAATTTATTTAACATTTTCTTATATTATAAAAAACAAGAAACAAAACAACTCAAATATATTTTTCATAGATCACATGACAATTTTTCATATTGTATAAAGTATTTTGATGCTTATACTTGGGATATTTACCCAATATATTTAATATATGTCATTATTTAATTATTTTTGTTTATGTCAAGCAATCTTTTATGGATAACTAATGAAAGATGGTTCGTTGCGAGAGACACTTCTCTCTATTAGTACCGAAAAATAAGTAAGTTAATATTTAAATATTTCAAAGATCAACAAAATGGTCCCTCTATTAAATTTTTCTTCCAGATATGCTTGATTATAGAATTTTAATATGTTTTTTAAATTAAATGAATAAATATTTTATAAATATATTTTTAATATAATTTTATAAATAAGTAATGTTAAAAATTAAAGGTCACATCATGATATGTGTGAACTTTTTTAAAAGAGTAATAATATAATTATTTTTATAAAAATAATAATTTTTTAATTATCTTCCAATTGGATTTATACGTAGCTTGAATGGTGGATTTGGTGGCTTTCTTTTAAAGTTTTTTCCTTAGGATTAATATGGTTTCCTTAGGATTAATTTGTATATCTTTGAGTTTAATTTCAATGTATTGAGACTTTTTCTTCCTTTCTTTGTAAAAGTTTACAAATCAATGAATGCAGTTCATCTTCAGCTAAAATATTAAACAAACCATAACCATGCGAATCAAAGGTTAAGTAGCGCAGATAAGCTAAACAAAAAGATATTTATAATTTATGTTGGGATTAAGCTTTGTTTACTCAAGCTTTATAGAAATTATACTTCATCTTGTTGAGAAAGAAGCAAATTTTACAGTAGAGTTTTTATTGAAGATCAAGGTGTAATGATCATTGTAGTACTATCATCTTTATTGCTGTTCGGTGCCTCAGTTTCATCTTTCTTCTGTGAATTCCTGTAGATAACAACTTAATTTTATTTATATAAATTTTGAGTTGTGTTTCTCTTATAGTGCTTAATATTACGAAGGCTTACTGTTGAGACTTGATCCAACGGGAGAGCTGATAAAGCTGCACAGTTTCATTACAGGCATGGCAGACAAGAAGATGGAGGTTGCGTGGCTGTACCACCCATGCAAACCTCATGAATAATGCTGAGTAGCCGTACATTACTTCAAAACACATCAATCACTTTAATTTAGCAACGTATATCTATATTACTGGAATTAGAGTTGGATATGGTAGGAGTAAGTTTGAATTAAGAATAAAAAGAGGGGTCAAACTTAGAGATTGGCTGACCTGCAGTCATGTTGCCTGATACCACTTCTGGGGGTTTCTTTGTGTCTAAAGATGCCTTTAAAAGAAATTGTCATGTGATCTATGAAAAATATATTTGAGTTGTTTTGTTTTTTTTTTATAATATAAGAAAATGTTAAATAAATTAAAAAAAAAAGAGAAATTGTTTTGTAAAAAAATCATATATAGTGTAGCATATCATCTCATGTTGTTAGTTAAAAGAGGAAGGAATCCCACATTGTTTAGGAACAAGCTGCAAAACTATTTATGAGTCTATAAATACACATATCTCATATCCCACTTTACTCAAAACAAGGGAAATGAGACTTTGGGTCTATATAAAGATTTCCTTTGTAAGTTATATTTCCTTTGTAAGTTATATTTCCTTATTAATTGATGACACCTTAAAAAAAATGGTGTTGTCACTTTGAGCCTTTATAAAGGTTTATTCTCGTAAATTTTTAAAATATTCGAGAATAGTTTTTTTTTAAAAACACGGCCTAAAGTGCGCCCCGTAGGTGGACGCGTTTTTGCTGAGGTGGACAAAAGCGCATCCTATGGGGCGCGCTTTAGGCCCTTATCCCCCAAAAACGCGCTGACGTGTACGCGTTTTTGGGGGAAACGGCCATTTTCCGTAAATATTGTTGAAATTGGCCCTTTTCTGTAAATTTATTATTTTTTTGGTATTTTTGAGTAAATTGCCCAATAATAAAAGCAATAATAATATGATAATAAAAAGAGTAGTAATAAAAGTCATAGTAATATTAAAATAATTAGTATAATTTAAAAATAATTAATTTGTAAACGAATTAAAAATAGGGGTTAAACTGAATCAAAAATAGAAAATTCGGGCTAAATTTAAAACAAATGAAGATAAAAAAGGGGTAAATTAAAAACATGCGCAACCTAGAGGGATCGGAAAAGACAATACTCCCTCCCTCAAAACGCGCCATTACCAGGAGGACCAGATTGAAACAAAAAGAAAATTATAGTGCCAAATTTTAAAAAATAAATAAAAATGGAAATAGGATGTAAATGAAACAACAGCGTGAAAAGGAGGACCAATCGCGCAATTTACCCATTCAGGGTAAATGCACATGGATTCCCCAACCAAACAGCGTCGTTCCTTTGCCATATTTAAAAGCATAAAAAAAACTAAAGTTTCCTTCCTTCTCATCTCTATTTCAAAACCCCAAAAAAAAAAAAAGAACAGAACCCCCTTCCCTTAATTTTCATTAGGGTTTGAAACCCCCCCAAAATTTCCCCTTTCGCCGCCGCATCACCACCGGTCTGGTGTCCGACCACGCGCGTTCAAGATCAGAAACCTGGTAAGCTTCTTCCCCTTTGCTTTTTGTTTTCGAAAAAAATTTAAAAAAACAAAAGAAATGAAAAGGAACTACATAAATTAGATAGAATCTGCAACAATCACCTTTGAAGATAATTTGCTATTCAAACGTTTGCCTATTTCTGCCAATAATTTGCTCTATTTGACTGATATTGTGTATCTACTTTTTCTATCCCCCCCAAAAAAAAACTCCCCTTACAGGTTTTATTCCGGCCTTTTTATAGCCTTTTTTACAAACAATTTTCCTATTTTACAGATGTGTAGAAGAGGCGTGATGAAGATGGGCACTTCTTGTGGGCGAGGCAGACGCGCACACGATGCGGCGTGCGTGGAGACTGCTGGGGAAATGGTTGCGGCGCTGGTTACCGTAAGAGTCCTTAGGGTTCTTTGTTAATGTCTGATAGAATTGGGTCTTTTGGGCCCGTTGATTTGCGTCGGTTAATTTGGGTTTGGTCATTTTCGTTAAGGGGTTTAAAAAATGGGCTTGTTGGATTTTGTTTATTTTTTGGTTGCTGGTTAATGGTATTGGGCCCGAGCAAGCAATTGGGTTCTACAATATGTATTATCTTGTATTAAATCATTACCATACATTTGTCTTTATTTAACTTATTTCATAATATAATAATAATTATTATAATTTATAATTTAATATTAAACCTTAATAATTATTAATTAAATATTATGTAATATCTTCAATTCAATCAACTTATGTCGCCTCATATTTATGAATTGGCTTAGTTGCCATTTTGGCCCTTTATACTTTCTTTTAATCTATAATTCAACTTTTACACCTTATTCTATTTAGTCTTTTTTCCTAATTTCTCTTAATTAAACTAAATTCATCTAATTAAAACTTAATTAGACACACTACTAAACTCATAATTACTCCTAATAATTATTTACGAACTCGGTTTACTAAGACGGAGGCCCTATAACTCACTTTTCCGGTGCCCGTGAATTTTGGGTCATTACACCATTTCCGTAAATATTATTACGGAGTTATAATAAAAGAATATTAAAATTTGGCCCTTCAATTTTCACTATTAATTACTCAACTAAACTACAGGGACTAAATTATAAAAGTCTTATCATTATAGATTTTTAATTACCTAAGGGACCAAAATAACATTTAAATTATTTTCTAATGTGTGTTAGTGGGAAATGATGAAATATTCTACTTATAATTGATTAATGGTGATTAAGTTTAATTAATTAAGGTTAAATTAAGTTAATTAAGTAATTAAAAGTTTAATTAAAGTATATAAGAAAAATTAGGTAAAAAGATGACATCTTTTTCTTTATCTTCTTCAACTTTTCGAGAGTTAAAACAAAGAGAACCCTAGGAAGTTTTCAAAGTTTTGGTCCTTATTTGGTAAGCTCAATTAAGTTTTTTTCTTATAATTTTTATGTTTTTGAAGTCATGGGAGCTTGATTTAGCTAGCCCATGTACCAATTTTTAAAACTTTTAAGGTTTTTGATAGATGTCAGTGTTGATTTCTTGAAGAAATTGGTGTTAAATTGATAGATTTTAAGCTTAGATTATGAAAAAGGACTAAATTGTAATGTTTGGTTGTTAATTTTGTACATAAGGACTTAAGTGAATAAAATATGAAATTGATGTGAAATTTTGGTAAAGATAGGTGGTATAGGGCCTATAATGAATGTAATTGAGGTCAATTTTCAAACCGAAGCTCAATATTGAAAGTTATGGTTATTTCGGTTTTAGGGACAAAATTGAATAAAATGTAAAAATTTAGGGGTATAAAAACGAAATCATTTAGTTTCATTCATGACATGGCATAGTGTATAAATGTTTGGTATTGATGGATGAATGGAATAATTATATAGGTCAAGAATTGAATCAAACCGGTGATAATCGAGTAAAAGTCAAAATAGTCAATTAGTCCTTGAAGATTTGGTTGTTTGTTGTTTTGACTAGGTAAGTTTATATAAAACTTTCTACCTTAATTTTTAGTTATGTATGAATTATATTTGTTAGAATTGAGTAGAATCAGAGTAATTGGCACAAATGTTTGTATTGGACTGAATTGTAAATTCATGAAAGTATTGGTTATATGGAAATAGAACAAGAATGCAAATGAGATTGTTGATTGAATTTATTTCTCATATGAGAAATGAAGTTGTGTACAGGAATTGATAATGTCAAATACACGGAAATGATGCCCGAGTGAACTTAGTAAAAGATTAGGATACGTATGGCATACCATTAGGGTTATACGTGCAATTAATCAAGGATTTACATGTTATTATGGGATCTAACATTTGTTGTAGATTCGTGGGTTATATGTATCATTGGTTTAGCTTGGACGGGTAACGTCGATATGATGTCAGCTTGTGTGAGCAACTCTAAAATACTGTTAGCTTGTGTGAGCATTACATTCTTGTGTATCCGAGTCCATTTTACTACAGTTCCATCGGGCGATGTTCAATTGATTAAAAAATCGAATTTAAATCATGAATTGAAAAAGAAATGGTTATGATTATGTTTTAAATTTTGACATTATTTACGTTCAAGAACGTAACTAATGTATTCAAATTGTGGTGATGATGCATATATAGATATGTATTCATGTGCTAAGAAAATGACATGTTTCAAGATGGTTTAGCATAGGTAAAGTTTGGAGATTGCATGACTTGATTATTAGTTGAAATGACATTGCATTGTTTAGGTTTACATGGTGTATAAGTAGTAATTGACTTGTTAAGAACTTGAATATAGATGCTTGAAGTATTTGGCATGTTTTGGTGTTATTTTGATTTAAAAGAAATTGGTATTTGTTGGATATGTTGATAGGTTTGGTTGGAAACTTTGAAATAGGTACCAAATGGTTCATTTTTACCAAAAACAGAGTCCACATCTTGACAGCCAATCTACCTTGTTGCAATGTCGACCGAGAGTGAGTCGTGTCACGACGTCAAGTGGCCTGAGGTCATGGCGTGACAAACTATTTGGCCATGTCACAACATAAGGGAGATGACATCGCAACGTCGGTCCTGAATATTTAAAATTTTGCAATTTTGGCCTATTTTGTGCTCGGGTTAAAAAACAGTGTAACACCCCTTACCCGTATCCGACACCGGGATAGGGTACGAGGCATTATCGGACTTATTCACAAATAAACATTCAAAACTGAGACATGAATTTCCACTCAAATTTAAAAATTTTCAAACACATTCATATTGTCTTTAAAACGAGCCTACGAGGCCCAAAACATGCATCAGAAGTGGTTCGGAACTAAACCGAGAACTTTGGAATCTTTTGGAGTACTTAGAAATTTTTTTCATAGAAAAGGGATCACACGCCCGTGTGAGTTCAGGACACGCCCGTGTGACTCTAGGAAACACCCATGCTTCAGGCCGTGTTCAAATTAGGGAGCATTTTGTTAATGACATTATCATCAAATTGAGGTCACACGGCCAAGTCACATGCCCGTGTGCTTAGGCCATGTGATCGATTAAATTTTTGTAATTTTTTCCATAAAATAGGTGTAAACTTCACACGGCCAAGGTACACGCCCGTGTTCGAGGTCGTGCCGCCCACACGGCTGAAACATACGCCTGTGTCTCTGCCTGTGTGCTCATTACTGAGCATTATGTTTTGCAACAATTAAGGTGCAGGGGACACACGGCCAAAACACATGCCCATGGGGCAGACCGTGTGTCTACCCGTGTGGACAAATATAAAGCTATTTACCGAGTCTTTTTGCCACCCTTCCATGCACCAACCTACACAACAAAATATAGCACCAATCCAAGCATATTCATACTGTAACACCCCCTACCCGTATTCGTTGTCAGAATAAGGTACGAGGCATTACCGGAGTTTACAATTTTTTTTTTTTGAAACCAAAACCATTCCAATTCAACATATTTTCAAAATAAAATTCATGCATATTTATAAGATAACTTCAACACATAATGGCTAACCTTATATTCATTTCATATTAACATTTATTTTATTAGCTTATACATGCCATTAATTTCCAAAATAAAGTTTTCTAAAATACCGAAATCTTGGGGTTGATAGTGTGATGAGTCTCCCACCGATCCGACCTCCGAGCTCTTAATACTACAAAACAATGGAAAGGAAAACAGAGTAAGCACTTTGTGCTTAGTAAGCCCATGTAACAAGAATTATACTTACCTAATATTTTCAATACAATGTAATAAACATTCATATATCCATTCAATACGTTATTACCCTAACATACACAAGCTCAACATTCAAGTTAGTTCAATAATTTCCATGTATCAATAATATATATATACTATGATTGATGAGCTCATCAATACCATGATTTCCATATTTTTTTATATATTTAACATTTATCCCATTGAATTACTCGGAATTTCGATGGATTTTCAGAGGTACACTTTAGTGTACAAATTCAGGTCCGTCAATTCATATTCATGTGCGCACATTTCTATTTCAGAGAGCACACTCCCGCGAACCTCATCTTTACAGCGGGATTACCAGTTCAGGCTAAATCCCCTGTAATATAAACTCATAGAGTATTGTCGGGATTACCAGTCCAGGCTAAATCCCCTGCAACGACAATTACTCTAATGAGCTTGGATCTGAATTACCAGTCCAGGCTAAATTCAGACCCTAATTCGGATTACCCGTCCGGGCTAAATCCATTTTCCACATATTCTTCGGGAGGGCTATATCAGGATAGGATCACCCGTCCGGGCTAGATCCTTTTTACCGTCAATTCTATATCAGGATAGGATCACCCGTCCGGGCTAGATCCTTTTTACCGTCAATTCTTTTTTCAGATATCCATCGAATTTTCCTTTCATTCATTCCGGATTTCTTTCCCTTTTTATCAAATATATCAATGTTTCATCAATCTTCATACAATGAACATTCAAATTATATTCACATCAATAACATACATTTCAAGAATTTAAGAATATAATTCAAGTTACATGAACTTACCTCGATACTAGTTCGTTTACAAAATCTACTAATCCGGGACTTTTTCCTTTCCTCGATCTAACTTCGTATTTGAGTTTTCCGGATCAAATTAAACTCCAAGCTTTAAAAACTCTATTATCCCTTTTCTTCTTTCTTTTCTCTTTTTCTTTCTTCCCTTCACGTTTGCTCTCTGTTCTTCTTTTTGTTTTTTTGTTTCTTTTCTCCTTTCTTTATATATATATAATATATAATAATAATAATATAAATATAATATAATAATATACTTAAAAAAATCTCAAATTTTCATACTTAAACCGTCTCAACTTTACAAAATGGTATAATTGCCATTTTGGTCCTTCATAATTTCTTTTAATCTATAATTTAACTTTTACTTTTATTTCAATCTAGTCCTTTTCATTTAATTTCCTACCCAAACGATAAAATTTTCTAACGAAAATTTAATACCACATTACTAACATTTTATAAATATTATAAAAATATTTCCTATCATATAAATATTCATGCAAATATATTGAAATAAATTTCTATTTAAATCGGATTTATGGTTGCGAAACCATTATTCCGATAACCTTGAATTTAGGCTATTACACATACAACCAACTTAACCATAAACAAGATATCAATATCATTCACATGCTATTTCCTATCACATACAACATCTTAAACTTATCATCTCAAACCATGCAAAGTCCACATCCATGAAAGACATTATCATATATATATATATATATATATATACTTAACTAATATTAGCCAATTTCAATGGCCATTTACAAAATGAATTATCAACTAACATAAGCAAACACTTTTTGCCAAATCAACTATGACACATAACAAAAAGACCAAGTCCATATACATGCCATAGATCAAAATACTTGAATTCATTGGTACCAAAATAGTTGTTGTAGATAGTGTGTATGGATCTCCGACAAATCTCTAATCCCGAGCTAACTTGGTTACACTATAAGATAAAGGAAAGGAAGGGAGTAAGCTTTATAGCTTAGTAAGTTCACATGCAAATAATAAGCAACATTAAACAACATTTAACATGAATATCATACACTTAGTATAACACAAGTTACATATTTGTCACCATAGGTTCATAAGCATAAAGTTATACATTTGTCATCATAGGTTCATAAGCATAACTTACTCATTCTTAATCTTACCAAGCGTTCATCACATACCAAGCTCATTCTTATGAGTTTTTCGTACATACCTGTACCAACTCGTAACATATCATACTCTTTCTCGTCCTTGACATACCCGTTGAACACTTAGAATACTAATCGGATACATGGAAAGTCTTGCACATAAGTGCCACATACGTAGCTAATGCTACCTCATATCTCATAACACATAGGGGCTCGTTCTCGAGCTAATCACGGGCCTGCTCACACAAGCTGTCAGTCAAGACGTAACTACGCAGTAATGCTCATACAAGCTGTCAGGTATCCGCAGCACATGCTGTACTATCCAGCCACTGGTAGATGTACGAGACCAGCACCCGGATTACATAAATCACATATAACACATGGTTTCCTAGTGACATGTCACTCGTATCCTAATCTATTCCTAAGGTTCAAACGGGATTTGTCACTTGTCATTTCGTTGCCGAACGTATCCACATTGTCATTAATACAATTCATGTATAATAAAACATATAAAAATACAATTATAACATTGTCTTTATTTACACACGAACTTACCTCGGTACAAAATAGTATAAAAGGATTTAATCGTCAAACACCTTATTCTTTCCCCGGTCAATGTCCGAACTTCGTTTTTCTTGATCTATAATAGTAAATCTAGCTCATTTAATATTCACATTACTCAAATCAGTCCAAACATCACATTATGGAAAAATTACATTTTTACCCTTAAATTTCACATTTTTACAAATTGGTCCCTAGGCTCGTAAAATGAAATCTGTCGATTTCTTTAATGTACAAGCCTAGCCAAACCATTTTTATAACTATAAAAGCCCCCAATTTCCATTAAAACACGCTTTTACTACATGTTTTATAACTTTTACAAATAGGTCCTTTTAAGCATTTTCATCAACAAATCACTTAGTAAAAGTTGTTTATCTAACACCAAACATTCATTTTCTACCATCAGACATCAAAATACACAAATTTCTAGCATGGGTCAAACCCTAGACCTTGATTATTCCTTAAATTAATGGTAGAAATAGATAGATCGAATGATAACAACTTCAAAAATGTAAAGAGCATTAAAAACGGGGCAAGAATGGACTTACAATCGAGCTTTAAAGTTGGCCAAACCCTAGCTATGTCTTGGCCAAACCCTAGCTATGCCTTCCTTCTAATTTTTGGCACAATGGAGAGAAGATGGACAAGATTTTTGGCTTGATTTCCCCTTTTTATTCTTTTATTTACCAAATGACCAAAATGCCCCCCACTTAAAACTTCAAAATTTTATCTCACAATATCCATTTTTGTCCACTATCTAAATGGTCTAATTACCATCTAAAGACATTCAATTTAAAATTTCATAGCAATTAGACACCTCCAGCATGTATAACTCAATTTTTGCACTTTTTACAATTTAGACCTTTTAACTAAATTGAGTGCCTAAACGTCAAAATTTTCAAATGAAATTTTCACGAAATCATTTTGTAAAATTGTAGACCATAGAAATGTAATAAAAATAAATTTTACTACGTCGGATTTATGGTCCTGAAACCACTGTTCCGACTAGACCCAAAATCGGGCTATTACAAAAAGAGCTTTCATAAGCTCAATTAAGACTTCGATTTGATTGTTTAACATTAATTGAATGTGTTTGGCATTAGATTGCATGTGTAAAAGATTTATTACTATATATTTGACTATACTTGCTCTGACAAAGAAAATAGCATTTTGTAGCTTGGACTCAACGGTTTGGTCAGATGAAGGATGTTACATAGCATACAACAAAGTTACTAACCTTGATCACTTATCATACCTTGAATGGCTATTAGCATTCACGATACTATAAATTCACCAAGAAACATATAATGAGATAAAACATACTTTCACTAATAACAACTTTGAGTCAAAAACTAAACAATAAGTTATTTATAGGATAAGAACATATAAACTAACACGTACTAAATTAGAGATTACTCGACTACGATATTCGTCTTCCTTTAACTCTTGACATTCCGATGCCGTCTTTAGTCACGTACGATGAATCAAATAATAGAAATAATATTAGTTACACACAAACACATGAAAACACAACAATTTAACATAGTTTGTATTTTGTTCATTTTAGTCCCTTTATCCGAAATGCTTGTATCTTTTGATATTTAGCATCGAATCAAAATCCAATAATTCTTTACTAGAGACCTTGAACTTTTAATTTATAGCATAATTTATTAACAATTTTTAATTTATTCAATTTAGTCCTTAATGTCATAAAATTAATTATAGGGATTAAGTTGAATTTCTAATTAAATCCAATACTTTTCACAACATTTTAATATAGTCCTAACATAATTTATACATATCATTTATAATTCATCATCATTAAGCTCCAATTTCACTAAAATTCAACAATGATAACTTGATATAAACTTAACAGTTTGAAAATCTATCACTTGAGCTAACTTCATTAAGCTTAAATGACCTAAAATCTATAAAAATTTAAAAGGAAAAGACTTGATTACTTAACAAATTTGGACCGAATGGCTAACAGAACAAAGAGAATTTTTTTTCTTCTTTCTTTCAAGCTTTAGACGACAAAACTAGAAAAAGATGGTGACGCTTTTCTCTCTCACTCACTTAAATATATATGCTTTAGATTAATGAATTAATTTAACTTAATTAACTTAATTAAATAATTATAATACATACCTAACTTTCTTAATTAAAAATTGGCTGGATGAATCTTTACTCCACTATCCATGTTATACAAATGGTTAAATAATCATTTGACCCTTGATTGAATAACTAATTCAACCCTCTAACATTTTCTAAATTAAAACTTAATAATGATTGTACTTTTACAATTTAGTCCCTATATTATAGTTAACCACTTTCTCGATTCAATTACTTGACCATCCAATAATATATTTTCCATACTAAATATGTAAATCATCCATTCAAAAATTTACTAACTCTATTTACGGTATTCGGCTTCGAAACCATATTTCTTTACACTGACTAAAATCAGGTTGTTACAAATCTGATGGCCAATGTCAAAAATTGAAGAATAAAGCTATTTAGATTTTGGTTCGCATATTGGTGACGTTCAAAGTTGTTTTATGAAAAAAAAAACTAAAATGTAGAAGATGAATGAAAGTTTACCCATCTAATTGGCGTTGGAGGTGAGAATGGAGAAGACCATACAATAATAGTTTTATTAACCTAGTGACTTAAATGAAAACTTTTCAATAACTTAATGACCATTTTCTTATTTTTTGAAGTTAAGTGACCAAATCTTAAATTTATTAATAATTCAGTGACCTTAAATGTAATTTATCCTAAAATAAAAAGTAAATGATATGTATTCGTAATTTTTTAAAGTAAAATTAAGATTTTTTTTAATACTACAACTATCATTAATCTATATATAAAATTACTATATCCTATTATGTCGTCCTTCATTTTCTAAAAATTTAAATTATTTACTTTTATTTTATTAATGTAAATAAAATCTAGTAAACTTTAATAATATTATATTAAATATGATTTTATTATTTTATTATATATATACATTTTAATTTAATTTCTTGACTAGTGAATGGCCATTTTCTATTGTCATTTACTAATTTAATCGTTACGGTAATTAATATCGCCATCATTAACTTAAGTCCGTTCAAAAGAAATCTTAATGATTATTTTGTTTAGGGGTTGTGAATTTTCCAGAAGAAAGCCGAAGGAGCCTAGCAGCAGGAGATACCATTATACCCATATCCCAAGCTGATAGCAAATTTCCAAGCATTATGAACCGTTCAAATTCTATCTTCCATCACCGCTTTTCAGATTTTTTGGGCAGATATTTTGATCCAGCTTCAGCACTCCAGTTCAGATATTTTCAGCTCTCTCCCCCCTGCAAACAACCTTAAATAACACCCCAAGTTGATAATCGTTGCCATATCCCCTCCATTTACCACACAAACGCACCCAAAAACAGTTTTGCCCCATTCAATGGCAGCCATGGCAACAACCCTCACTTCCCTATCTTCCACCCCCAAACCATCCTTCTTAGACCACAAGTCATCCTTCCATGGCACCCCTTTAGCTTCTCGCTTTACTCCCATTAAATCCTCCTCCCAAACCTCCACCATTTCCATGTCCTTAACCCCTCCGTACGACTTGCAGTCCTTTAAATTCCAACCCATCAAAGAATCCTATGTCGCTCGTGAAATGACACGCCGTTACATGATGGACATGATTACCTATGCTGACACAGATGTTATCATCGTCGGCGCCGGCTCTGCAGGTCTCTCCTGTGCTTACGAGATTAGCAAAAACCCCAACATCCGTGTCGCCATAATTGAACAGTCTGTTAGCCCCGGTGGAGGCGCATGGCTCGGTGGCCAACTCTTTTCAGCCATGGTTGTGCGGAAACCGGCTCACAGATTCCTTGACGAGCTCGGCATCCGGTACGATGAACAAGAAGACTACGTAGTGATCAAGCACGCAGCTCTGTTCACCTCAACAATCATGAGCAAGCTCTTGGCAAGGCCTAACGTGAAGCTATTCAATGCTGTGGCTGCTGAGGATTTGATCGTGAAGGAAAACAGAGTCGCCGGTGTGGTTACAAACTGGGCTTTGGTGTCAATGAACCATGACACACAATCTTGCATGGACCCAAACGTGATGGAGTCCAAGGTTGTGGTCAGTTCTTGTGGGCATGACGGACCATTTGGAGCCACCGGAGTCAAGAGATTGAAGAGTATTGGGATGATCGATAGCGTCCCTGGAATGAAGGCACTGGATATGAATACTGCCGAGGATGCAATTGTTAGACTTACCAGGGAGGTTGTGCCTGGCATGATTGTTACGGGAATGGAAGTTGCAGAGATTGACGGAGCCCCAAGAATGGTAACCTTATCCTTGTGTTTAGTGACTAGGAACATGTTCCCTGTGGAGTAAAATCATGTTATTAACAAATTGTTGGTTTGATTTTGCAGGGTCCAACATTTGGAGCAATGATGATATCAGGGCAGAAGGCAGCACATTTAGCCTTGAAGGCATTGGGACAGCCAAATGCGATAGACGGGACCTTCAGCGAAGCTGAAAGAGTACAACCAGAGTTTGTTCTTGCTTCTGCTGAAACAGAGGAGATTGTGGATGCTTGAACATATTTGATAGGGGGTTTGGTTTTCAGGGAATGGACTCCATAAAGATTATATGTAAATGAAACTAGACCGTTGTGGAATGGTGTGTGTGAAAGACTGGAGCTGGACAAAAGGAGGACTTTTGCTTTGAGTTTTGGTTTAATTGAGTTATGCTTAATGTCCATATTATCTTAGAAAATGAAGAGAGAAAAATGTTGTGCAAAGTAATTCAAAGTGCATCTATACATAATTTAACCAATATTAAATGAAGGAAAGGTGAATGTTCCTGCAACTCCAGGTTGTGGTCCATACCTGAAGCCCTTGGGTTTGAGCAGAGATGCATTATTACCACTAATGTGTTATCGATATGCCCTTTTGGACTTTGAACAATTTGTAAGCCCCTTTCAGAACAAAAACAAAAAACAAATTGTAAGCCCTTTTGTTCAATAACAAAACTTGCAACCTAAAAGGAATTAGCTATGCCATTTGTCTAAAAAAGTTATTGAAAGAAGCTGAAGTCTTTAAAATTTGCTAATATTTGAGAGATTAAGGTTATTTTCCTTTAAAAGGACTAAAGCAAAAGCGACAAGATTAAAGACATGATTAAAATCCAAGTGCTGAAATTGGATTTTAATTGCTCATTGCCAATTGGACCTTTAATTTAAACCCAATTGCACCCTTCCCAACCGAATCAATCACCACTTTAATCCATTTTTCTTTGCTATTCCTCTACCCGATATTTAGACATGGTTTGGTTATTCGTTTAAGGTGGAAGATTTCTTAATTACTTAAGAGCGCTCAAAAATGAACTTTGGGTAAAAGTTTACGCCTGATTTAAATATAAACCGAATTTGGATTTTAATACCTTATTTTTATATATTCTATAATTTTTATCATATAAAAATTAAATATATACTACAAAATTTTAGTTGTACTATCAAATTCAAATTTTGATTTTAAAATTTTTATCTAATATAAAAAATAAAAATATTTTCATAATAATATAAGTTATTTTTTAAAACTATAATTTTTAGTTGATTCTCTAATTCTTATATTCGAGTTGGAATTGGTTACTAACACCAACTTCCTTAATCAATTAATTAAAGAATAATATAGATATTAATTCATACATTATTAGAGACGAACCATGAGTGTTAAAATTAGATTAAATCAATTAAATCGATAATCAATTGTTTAATCAGTTCAACCAATATTATAAAATTAAAAGTTTAAATTGATAAAAAAAATCAATTGAACTAAGTAAAAGATTGATTAAAATATCATTTGAATGAGATTTAAGTTAGTTTAAATATTTAACTTTATAAATAAATGCTTACCTTGGTATTATTATTTATTTATATTTATTAATTATATTATCATTTTTGTTTTTGTTTTTTTTTTGTACTTTACGATTTTTAAAATTTTGTTAGAACTAAAATAATCACTTTTATTTGTCACATATTACATTTTAGTCATTTATATTTGAAATGTTAAGTTTTAATTATTTACGTTATTGTGTTGTAACATTTTAATCACTGAGCTGTTAATTGTCATCAATGGTGTAACAATAAGCTGATGTGGCACGTTAAATTATCATTTCAAACAAAAATTTTAGGTTAAATTCTACAATTTGGCCCCTATATTTTTTTCATTTTGAGCAATTTAATTTTTTTGTATTCTTTTGACTTTTTTTTTTCCATTCTCTTTTGCTTCTACCTTTGTTTTCCTCCCTTCTTCATTTCTTGTTAACGTAGTTTTCCTATATTTCTCATTTCTTAAAACTAGTCTACAGGCTCGTCTTATTCGAAAAAAAAAGGGACTAGTTTTAACAAATAGAAATTATAGAAAGATTATGTTAAGAGAAATAGATAAGGGAGAAAAACAGAGGAAGAAGTAGAAGAGAGTTAAAAATGAAGAAAAAAAGAAAAATTTAAAAAAATAAAAGAAAAAATTAAATTACTCAAAACGAAAAAATATAGGGACCGATTGTATAAAATAATCTAAAATTTTTGTTTAAAATGATGATTTAATGTGACATGTCAGCTTATCTTTACACTGTTAACAGTTTAATGACTAAAATGTTATAATGCAATAAAGTTACTGACTAGAACGTAATATTTTAAATATAAATAACTAAAATATAAATTAAAATAAATAAAAATATATTTTAATAGTTTTAATAAACTAATCATCTCATCAAAGACCATGGATACAGTTTTACCCAAACCCAATTCAGTGCATCTACTTGAGGAAAAAAATGCTTCTCGAAAACAGTACTTTCTCAAGCGACGGAGAGTGTAAACTCTAAACTGAACTGCAATGAAGTTTCACTGCCGCTCTCACCGTTTTATGAAACCTTTTTCAAGCCTTACACCAAGGCAAAGAACAAATCATCCTTCTTCTTCTTCTAATTGGAGAACTCAAATCAAACAAACCCAGCTGGTTTCCCAAGTCTCATCCATTCTCTTACAAAGACATAACTGGCCACCCCTTCTTCAAACTCTCAACCTCTCCTCCAAACTAACCCCATCTCTCTTCCTCCAAATTCTCCGCAAAACCCAACATCAACCCCATCTCTCTCTCTCTTTCTTCAACTGGGTCCAAACCCATCTGGGTTTTGAACCTGACCTCCTCTCCCACTGCCATATTATCCGAATTTCACTCGGCTCGGATGTTTCCCCATCCCTAGACCCCCTTTTACACTCCCTGATTCAGTCGCATCCTCCACCACTAGTTGCAGATTCTATGGTTCAAGCTTGCAAAGGTACAAATTTTGATTCCACTGCTTTAAGTTCGTTGATCAAATGTTATTCAAAAAAGGGTCTTTTTATGGAAGGATTTGAGGTGTTTAGGAAAATCAGAAGCTATGGATTTACTCCTTCAATAAGTGCTTATAATGAGCTGCTTGATTCTTTACAGAGAGGAAATGAGGTGAAACTAGCTTGGTGTTTTTTAGGTGCAATGATTCGAGATGTCGACCCTGATTCATTTTCTTGGTCATTGGTTGCTCAAATTCTTTGCAAAAATGGGAATTTTGACAAAGTTGTTAAATTGCTGGAGAAGGGCATTTATAATACTAAAATTTATGATCTTCTTGTTGATTTTTATAGCAAAAATGGGGATCTTGAAGCTGCATTTCATCGATTAAATGAGATGAATAATAGAAAGCTTGATGCTAGTTTTTGTACCTATAGCTCAGTACTTGATGGGGCTTGTAAATATAATGATAGAGAAGTGATGGAGAGGATAATGAGGATAATGATAGAGAAGCAATTGCTTCCAAGATGCCAATTTTCTGGAAATGATTCGATCATCCAAAAGCTTTGTGATTTGAGGAAGACACATGCAGCTGAAATGATGTTTAAGAAGGCTTGTGGTAAGAACATTAGATTACAAGATGATACTTATGGATCTTTGTTAAAGGCAATGTCTCAGGTCGGAAGGATAGATGAAGCGATAAACATGTATCGAACGATGTTGAAAAGGAGAATTAAGGTAAAAGACAGATGCTATTGTGCATTTGCAAATGTCCTCTGTAAGGAAGATCAATCTGGTGATGGATATGGATTGTTGGTGAATATCATGAAACAAGGACATCATCCTTGTCCTTCCCAATTTTCCAAATACATAGCATCACTGTGTAGAAGGAAGAAATGGAAAAAAGCTGAAGAACTCTTGAATCTAATGCTAAAGAAAGGGTTATTGCCTGATTCAGTTCCTTGTTGTTTGCTGATGGAGTACTATTGCTTTAATAGGGAGATGGACAAAGTTGTTGCATTGCATTATGAGATGGTGAAAGTGGAGGGAAGTTTAGATGTAACGACATACAACACGATTCTTGAAGGGCTGTGGAGGGAAAAGAAAGCAGAAGAAGCAGTCGGGGTGTTTGATTATATGACAGGGTTGAACTTGGTTAATAGTGCAAGTTTTACGATCATGATCTGTGAGCTCTGCCACATGAAGGAAATGAGAAAAGCTATGAAAATTCATGATGAAATGTTGAAGATGGGATTTAAACCTGACAAGGGTACATACAAGCGATTGATTTCTGGATTTAAGTAATAGATATAGGTAGTGCATATATCACGTTCACATGGCCATTTGATTATTAGGTTATGTAGAGCATTCAAGTTTGGATCTCGAAACCTTACTCCTCCATTTAGATAGATATATATATATATATATTTTTTAAAGTATCTTTCATCTCCATTTAGATTCATGAAGACTATCTAACAACCTTGTTTCTAAGGTTTAAATTTGATCTCAACACTTGTTGGAGAGAAGGAAAAGAATATATATAAACTTTTAGATTATTTCAAAACAAAAAAATCTTATTATGAAACGGTGCCGTAGGGGTGG
Source organism: Gossypium australe (assembly GCA_005393395.2). Classification (NCBI taxonomy): domain Eukaryota; kingdom Viridiplantae; phylum Streptophyta; class Magnoliopsida; order Malvales; family Malvaceae; genus Gossypium; species Gossypium australe. Next base: position 24,277,785 of record CM016626.1, read on the forward strand.
AGTTCAATGTCAATTCAATGTCTTCCGGTTCAGTCGAATGATAAACTTGACCAATATACCATAAACACAAACAATCCCAACCGGAAAAAAAAGGAGTAAAAATGGCGGCTCATTTCTTCACACTCTCGATCATTACCCTTTCTCTCTTTGTTGTAGCTTCCTCAGGTGAACTGGAATCAGAGCTAGTAGCCGATCTCCTAACTCTACAGACCGAATCAAAATCAGGAGTCATCCACTTAGACGACCGAACCGTATCCAAATTCCTAACCTCTCCCCGAACCCCTCGCCCTTACTCTTTTCTCATCTTCTTCGACGCCGCCAATTTCCACGACAAACCTGAACTCCGCCTCCGGGAACTCCGCGGGGAATTCGAAATCGTTGCCTCGTCTTTCATCACCAACCACAACAGCTCCAACACCAAGCTCTTCTTCGGTGACATCGAGTTCCGCGAATCCCAATCTTCCTTTCAGCTGTTCGGCGTCAACTCCCTTCCCCACGTTCGCCTCGTCGGCCCCACGGCGAAATCCTTGAAAGATGACTCGGATGTAATGGACCAGGGCGATTTCTCCCGTTTGGCCGAGTCAATGGCCGAGTTCGTCGAGTCCAGAACTAAACTCACCGTGGGTCCCATCCATCGCCCTCCCGCACTTTCTAAAATGCAACTGGGTCTCATCACTGCCCTTTTGTTACTCTGTTTACCCTTGGTCGCCAAAAGGATCTTCGCCGGCGAAACCCTCTTACACGATCCCAAAATTTGGCTTTCCGGTGCCGTTTTTGTTTATTTCTTCAGTGTTTCGGGTGCAATGCATAACATAATAAGGAAAATGCCCATGTTTTTGGTGGATAGGAACGATCCAAACAAATTGGTTTTCTTTTACCAAGGATCAGGAATGCAGCTTGGGGCGGAAGGGTTCGCGGTTGGTTTTCTGTATACTGTTGTGGGGTTATTGCTAGCATTCGTGAGCCATGTCCTTGTCTATGTTAAGGATACAACAGCCAAACGCTTGGCGATGCTTTTTACGCTTTTAGTTTCCTTCTGGGCAGTGAAGAAAGTGATTTTGTTGGACAATTGGAAGACCGGGTATGGGATTCATGGATTCTGGCCTTCCAGTTGGAATTAAAGGGATTATCATTTTTAGTTTTCCCGGTTACTATGAGGTGAATTATGGTTTTAACATGGAGGTTTTAGTTGGCAAATCTATACAAATTTAGATACTTAATTTGTATAACTTTGCCTGGAATTTTTAGCTTATAGAACATTATTTTGTTACAAGTTGACATCTTTGCTTGAAAAATCAATTTGCATACTTTAATCATAGCGTTCCACATTATGCGTCCACTTATTTCTGTTTCTATGCTGCGTCAGGCTTTACATGTTTAGCATTGATGGTTTCGCTAACCCTCGTTTCAGTCTCTGGGTTCATAAATGAAGGCTTACATGCATGGGATAAAATCTTGTGGAGAAATAAAATTTGCTGCCCTTGCTTAGTTATCTACTTATACATGTCTACGTTTGCCTTTACTTTGTTCTCTGCTTACAACTCTAATTTCGTTCACCATAAATACTAATCTAATCTTTGTAATTGATATTAGTGATGCTTTAAGTATCTGCCGAAGCATAGATTGGAAAATGTCTTGTAGGATTTCATATCCTAAGCTGCAAAGGAATCCTGTAGACATATGAGAACCATAGTTTTGATTTGGAAAGACACTAATCATATCTGTGTTCGGTGGTTTCGATACAGGATTCTCTAAACCAAACTTTAATGTCCAAGTTGAATTCAAGCCTTGGACACCTTTTACTTGCCATGGTTCTTAGGATTTGTTTATGTCCAAGTTCCTGATGTTTTGTATCATACAAGTTAGCAGATTTTTGTCAGTCACGTGTAGAAGTTGATGTTCTTGATCAATAGAGTCACATCTAGAGCACTAAACCGTTGACTGCACATTAAACATGGATGGGTTTTATATGGCTTATGCTCCATGTAGCAAACTCCTTGCATGCACGCCAGCAAACTGCTTAAGACGAGCAGTGGGAAAATTCCTTTTTCATGGCTCATACTCCATGGGTGTGCAGATTGGCCAGGGCATAAAAGAACACACATTTCATGTTATTTCTTCCTGGTTGAAATGCTGGTTTCTTTTCTTGTTTAGTAACTCATGAACCTGAATTCTTTGAGTTATTTTGGAGATCATGCTATGTTTTCTGTCTATTGAGAGATTGAAGAAGAATGATTTTTGTTGACTAGATACTTGTTCAGTGCTTGAGAAATGAGAACACATCAGCTTAGGGCTATACTACATGAGGTTGATTAAAGTTGCAGTTAGGTTTAGGCCCTAAGCATCTCAGTTTCTCAGATTGATTAATGTGAAAAACCATGAATTTCATACCCTTGATTATTTGAAAACTTACAGCCCCTATAGATTCAAAGTATTTTCCGAGGGCTCCCTTGTTGATAACTTTTCCAAACCAAATTAGCTCCTTGGGTATATTTGGTTGTTGGACCTTGTTCTTCAGGTAAAAAATTCTATATATTTCATACCAAAAAACTGAACTAAGTATTTAAGTAGTTTCACTTCTATGATAGGGATCTAAATACTCGCGCCTATTACACTGATTTAGCTGATTATGGAGATTTGGACCACTGGCTAAGTGTAGATATGGTATCTAATAAAACTCTCTTTAGTCCAGTTTCTGGCATTTGGAATCGGTTCTAAAGAGGATAAGTTTCTCAGGGGGGAAGAAAAGAGAATATATTCCATACTTTCGGCCCACCTCCTACTTCACTTTCTTAAGGTGTTCTTTTTCTTTCTTTCTTTTTTTTAAACTTTTACTAAAAGAGATTGCTGCCGAGTCACTCACGACCATACAGGGCTTTTACACGTCACAAAAAGGTCGCTGTTGAGTCATTTGGACGGCTAGTAAAGGCTTTGAACTGTGCTTTCAATCCTCCATCCAATCCAACTTTGCGTATAATTGCAGGCAGCGGTGTCTGATTCCTCATCTTACAATTACAATCGCACCCCTCATCTAGATGGAGGAAATCTCTACCCTTTTAAGCTGAAGGCAAATGAATATGGGGGGTACTATAGTCATCTAAATGGTAACCCGGGAGACAGTCCCTTTTGGTTGCTTAGCTTAGTCCGCATGTTATTCTCTTAATGTCATATATTCATCCAACCTTATATTCCCATGGCATGGTGACTCTCGAGAAGGAGGGAAGCTTTTGAGTGTTATTGAGAGATCATAACAAATGGAAGAACAAATTGATTTGGTGGGGAAGGCATTTGCGGATCATTACTACCATCTCTTTGATAATGATCGGCCTGCATTGTCTTCTCTCTACAAGCCTTCCTCCATGTTGATCTTTGAGGGCCATAAGATACAAGGTGTTGAGGACATCACTGCTAAGCTTACCAGTCTGCCATTTGATCAATGCCGACATGTAATCAGCACCATTGATTCGCAACCTTCTTTCTCTGGCGGCATTGTCGTCTTCATCAGTGGCAGTCTCCAGTTGCCTGGAGAGGAGCATCATTTACGCTTCAGCCAGGTTAGGTATTTCTTACTCAAAGCTTGGTTCTCATTCTTAATTAATACATTTTAGTCTCTAATTTTTAATGGTATAACAGATGTTTCATCTAATCCCCATGCTTGAAGGAAACTTCTACGTGCAGAATGACATATTCCGCCTGAACTATGGATGAATGGTTCTTTTTCCCATTCAATCATTTGTTGTTCAACATACATTTCTTCGATAAAACTCTATAATCACTGATCAATTTGTTCCTTTAGTATCGTTATATTCATTGTTGTCTGCATTTATCCTCCTCCTTGGATTACTAAAGCTGTAGTTTACATCAAAGGCTGTCTGCCTGCATTGTTATTTCGGTTTAATATAATAAGAGATTGCAATATCGGTATTCGAGTTTTAAGCTTAAACGTTACCTGCTCAGGGTGACTGCTTACTCCGCATTCAAGTACTAAACCTAGTTTATGGATGGATTAGTCAGATGGGATCCTTTGAAAAGCTAGTTGGGCCATTTTGATTTATTTGTTCATGGACCATTTCGAATGGGTAATTGTTTGGGATGGGCTAAGAGTAAACAACTCTCTAGGTATTGTAAAGAAACAGCGAGATTAAAGCAAATATCAATGTCCTTTTCGAGTTGAAAGATAAGAACCGAGAAGCATAAACTAGTATAAGTTGATGTAAATTTAAGTTTTTAAAATAAGTTAGAGTTGTTTCCCCTTCAAATTTAATAGAAGTTGGCCTTTCACTCTTGTCGTTTTTCCAATAAATCATGTTGGGTTCCTCCAAATTTATAAATTTAAGTTTAAAATACGTTAAGTTGTTCCCAATGTTTAAACTTAGACAAAGTTCTAGGAAGAAAAGATGAAGAAGGGTAAAGGAAAAAGGACGATAATAAATATTTATTTTAAAAAAAAGAATGGTAAACAAAGGTGAGTAGGTGAAGTGATTGAATTTATCGCTATCGTTCAAGCAATTCAATGAAATGCTGTTGTTTGTGGTAAGAGTTCCCATTGGGTTTATTGTTCTTTTAATGGTGATATTCAGCAATTCCATGATGGCTCACATTATAAGCGGATCTAAAATCCTCCACTTGGATTCTAAAGTGGCAGACAGTGCCATCATGATCCCTTGGTTCTCCTAAGTCATCGCTCAATAGATTTTATTCAAAACTTGTACGTATTCTATTATAAATAACCAAGCGTTCACATACATATGTGCTTCATTTTGTACTCTTTAGTAAGTATTGTTTTTGTTCCAATTTGATTATATTTATGTTTTTAAAAGTATTGGGTGTGTTTCCGTATTAAAATCTTGTCTCAGCCGAATATGTATAAGATAATGATATGCGCCTTATGCAACGTCTTCGAGCACTCCTCGTGTATTTATGAACCATTTGAACATGTAGCAATTTCATAACCATTCAACAGTTTTCAGATGCATGTTTCAAGCACTCGGAAAATTGTCAATAATTAAAGATAATAATGAGGGAGGTTTGATGTTTAGATTTAGTTGAAGGAACAAAAGGTTCGAGCTTGTTCCTGAGCCAAATAGCCTTAGCTCTAATGTTGCCGCTTAGCCATTGAGGGACCCAGAGTCCAGAGAAAAAGAACAGCCTAAAGCATGGTTACAAATGTCCCAGTTTTCCAAAGTTGACAAATGATCCACTGAGAAAACTTGATCATCTCAAGACTCAAATCCTGGTTAATGATAACTTCCATCTTCATTCATGACGTTAATTATTTACCTTTTTTTTTATTATCCATGTATAACTGTTTCATACGTTATCCCCTTATGTGCTTTACTTCAATGTTGTGATTAAGAAAATCCCGTACTGGACTCCCTTGCTTATTTAAGGATTATGTAGCGCAAAAGAGCCTACTACTGCAGTTAAGCATATCAAGCTTATTTAAATACCATGGCTAATATCCGTCAGCCTCTACTAGACAGACCAAGAGGTTCTTACAGCAGGGATTGCCCCCTAATTTTCACATTGGTACTTCTAATATGCTTAGCTGCCCTGGTTGCTATCCCTTTAGTAAGATTCAGCTCCTTCGATGCTAATCATCCATATAAATATTGTGAGAGAGCTGTTGACCAGAAATCATGTTCAGCCTTGCTCTCTGAAGTAGCCTCAAAGACAACCGTGAGAACGAAGGGTGTTAATCTGCTACATGCTTTCTTAGAGCGATGTGCTTTTGATATGCAAAATGTCATCAACCAGGCTCGCAACTTCAACGATGGAATCAATAATAGTAGAGAGCAAGCGAGTTTGGCTGATTGTCTGGAGTTGATGGAGTTATCCAGGGACAGGATCATGGATTCTATGGTTGGTGTTGAAAAACAAGATGTTAATTGGCATTCAAATGCTCAGGCGTGGCTGAGCAGCGTGCTGACAAACCATGTGACGTGCTTGGATGGGCTACAAGGGTCAGTGAGGACCCTTATGGAGCCACGGCTCAGCGACCTTATATCGAGAGCAAGAACTTCCCTGGCCATTTTGGTTTCCGTTTCTCATACGAAGACAGAATTCGATGACGACACATTGATCGGTGGGTTTCCATCATGGCTCAGCAGCAAGGATCGAAAGCTTTTACAGGCTTTCCCTAATGAAATCAAGGCCGACGTTGTGGTGGCTAAGGATGGGAGTGGCAACTACAAGACCCTAGGAGAAGCAGTGGCAGCGGCACCAGATAAAAGCAAGACCAGGTACATAATTCATGTGAAAAAGGGTACTTACAAAGAAAACGTCGAGATTGGAACAAATAAGAAGAATTTGATGATTGTTGGTGATGGCATGAACTCGACGATTATCACCGGTAGCCTAAATGTCATTGATGGATCCACAACCATCAAATCAGCCACCGTTGGTAAACATCTTTACCTTAAATACATCTTAATTCATTCATATTCCTTTCAACACTATGGTTTATTTGCTTTCAATAATGCAGCGGCTGTTGGTGATGGATTTATGGCCCAAGACATATGGTTCCAAAACACAGCTGGGCCACAAAAGCATCAAGCTGTGGCCCTCCGAGTTGGAGCCGATCAATCTGTTATAAACCGCTGCAAGATTGATGCTTACCAAGACACTCTTTACGTCCACTCCAACCGCCAGTTCTACAGGGATTCCTACGTTACCGGCACGGTGGACTTCATATTTGGCAATGCAGCTGTGGTGTTCCAGAACTGCAAACTCGTGGCCCGGAAACCCATGAACTCACAATCAAATATGGTCACGGCCCAAGGAAGATTAGACCCAAACCAAAACACTGGGACTTCGATCCAAAACTGTAACATACTAGCAAGTGCTGATCTTGAGCCCGTTAAAGGCTCCATCAAGTCATATTTAGGCCGACCCTGGAAGGAGTATTCACGAACTGTTGTGATGCAATCCTACATCGGTGACCATATTGACCCTTCAGGTTGGTCGGTTTGGAGTGGGGATTTCGCTTTGAAGACATTGTACTACGGGGAGTACATGAACAGGGGACCAGGAGCCGACACTAGCAAGAGAGTGAAATGGCCAGGCTTTCATGTCATTACTAGCGCCGAAGAGGCCAAAAAGTTCACTGTGGCTGAGCTCATACAGGGAGGATCTTGGTTGAAATCTACAGGGGTGACTTTTAAAGAATGGCTATAAATATATTCACTGCGACTCTTGTGTTTTTTTTTTTTTTTTTAATAAATGAAAGTCGTCCATCAACCCTTTCGCTGTAATAGTTTGGCTAAAATGGACACGAATTTAAGGTTTGAATCAAGTTTTAGTTCATTAACTAATCCATTGCTTTGAAGCAAGGGTAATAAGAAGTTGCTGTTGTCTTACTCAATTCACTAAACTAAATTTGATGGTAACCTTTTACTTACAAATTAACCTTAGTTTCGTTGAACTTAACAGAGAGATTTGCTGAGTATTCTACTTTGTAGAAAAAAACCCAAGGCATATTCAAATTCGCCCTTTGTCTTTTAAAGCTGAGAAGGATTGGAAACCAAGAACTAAAGCTGTGTTTTATTCCAAGAGACAGCTGCTCCAAACGTGGCTACAACAACCAATTACATTTCAAAGATATTGTGTGGTTTCCAAAGAAATGCTTAGGAAATTTAGCTGTATCAGATTCCAAGATGATGTTGGTCAGAAGCAGTTATAATATTATAATACCCCCGGAGGGAGACATTGTTAAAATCCGATTCATTGCCAGAAAATATTTTAAAGAGATGATGAGTATCCATGTGGGGGTCATGAAAAATCCATTATAATTGATTGACAATTATGGAAAGATACGTTTATGTTAATGAGCCAATTAAAAGGAATGAATGATTCCTTTTGGTCTTTGACTTTTGATTTCCATCCTTGAAGAATTAACAGTATAGCAGTAATAAGGTGAAAGAAAAAAAGGGAAAGTGAAATTTTTTTTTTTCAAGTAAGTATTAAACGAAATTGAACAGGACATGTCCAAAACTGCAACATTTGGAGGGCAAAAGAAAAGCATTATATCTTTTTTGTCCTTCTCCCATATCTTCTGGTTTTTTGCCCCCAACTTAAAAGAGTATTTTATTAACTTTGACGGGGTAGCCTTAAAAATACATATAAAGTAGCAACAACAAATACTGTCTCAAGTCTCAATCTTGTGCTTTTTAACCAAACAAACAGAGCCACCACCTCATTTTTTTATGTCCTGACTCGATTCTTTGTTGTTTTATTTGTCTGTCAAGGCCCATATTATCTCACCTTTCATTTTGGGAGGTTCTTATTTAGTTTCATTTCATGCCCTTCCACTATCTCTTCTATTCCCTTTAGAACCCTCTTTCTTATCTTCTTTCCCTTGAAGCCGCCATCTGCATTGCCTTTCCCTTTCTCTTCCTTGTTATCTCTGTTGGGTTTTTTCTTTTTCTTTTTCTTTTTTTATGTTTATCCGTTTGTAAAAAAAAGTGATACAAACAACATGAAGAATGGAACCTTGCATCAATGCTTGGAGAAGATGGGGGGAATTTTATAGGTACATTAAAGTTGTTTATTTTTACACCTAAACGATCTATCTTTCATCTATTTATTATCATAATTTGCTTTAGTTCCAAGGATAGATACTAACCTTGTTTCACGGGTAATATAGTCCCTCAATCACATGTAATTACTCCTCTGATACGCAGCAACTTTTTTTTTTTTGTATTTCTATATATATATATATATATATATATAAAAGGTTAAAGCAACAAACTTCATGTCAAGTACAACTACTTTTCAGCAGGCAAAAGTCCAATCTCTTCCCATTTCTCATTTTTCTAGAGGTTCCTTCAACAATCAATCATTCTTTGAACCAGTTGCTCCATTGTATTCCTAGTCAACACCATCATGGTTACCAAGATGAAAGGGATCTACAAAAGTTTCAAATTCATTTCCCAAATCTTTGGTAAGGCCCCTTTCTGTCTCTTTCTTTATACATTCATTCCACAAATGTATGTATTTGAGCATGTTTCCTGGGTTAGTGTTGTGTTTTGATTGCTTTGGAGCTGAAGTGGGAAAGGGGTATTTTGTTGTTTGTAGTTGTGAAGGAACGAGAGATGGAAATTGGGTATCCGACAGATGTTAAACATGTGACTCACATTGGTTGGGATGGCTCTTCTGGCACTGCACCCAGTTGGGTAATGTTATCTCCACTCTGTTCCATATTTGATTTAACATTCAAGAAAGTTGTAAGTCCGTTTGTGTTTATCTCTTTAACTGTGTTGCCTTGGAATGGACCTTTATTGCAGATGAATGAATTCAAGACAGACCCTGATTTCACAGCAACATCAATTGGTAACTCCAGAGATTCTAATCCTACATGGTCTTCTCAAGGCATGTTTTCTCTCAATTTTACCTTGTTTTTCTTTGATATGCTAATATGCGTGCATGATTTAGATGAAATAAAATAGTAGTCGAGAATATGCTATACATACAGAGAATAATAGTAGGAATTATTTTATTTTATTTATTTATACTTGAAAACCATGCATCCATCATCCCTAAAGCATTGTCAGATACCATGTGGAGAATTCTTAATAAGAGTAAAACAATAGAAATAGGGCCATTTCACGGGTCAGATGGACAAAGGGGAAATGTTTTATATATCTCAATTATATTGAAGCTAAGTTTTCCAAGACATGGAGAAAAGATTTTCAAATTATTTGCTCCCTTGGCTCTTCTGTCACGGGACAAAAACTGCCATATCTAGGGGAACCCTATATGCTACTAGTCCTAACTAGAGATCATTTTGGTGGTCCCTTTCAATAATTTTAATGAATCTTTATAACTCACTGCTATAGATATATACACGTCTTCTGATGGGGTGTTTCATTATTTAATAAACAGATTTTGAGCAATCAATGGGATGCCAACCTGCAACGGAGATGATGACAAACCTCTCTTCCACGGATCTCCCAGATATTCCTAAGAAACAAAAGCGAAAAAAGAAGACGTTTTCATCCTCAAAATCTTCACGAACATCAAAGACCAGGGCTGCATATACTTAAATGGGTTCCTCCACACAACTTCAAATATAAAGAGAGATCTGCATTTAATAAGATTTTTGTGGCTTTTACCTTCTTTTCAGTGGTCATTAAGACCAGAAAGAAGTGCAGGAATTTGGACCAAAAAGCTTGTGTAAATTAGAAAAACATATTTATTTTACAAAAGGGTAAAAGTAAATTAGCTTTGGGTGATAACTTGAACACAAAATGAATGATCCAGATGGGCTGGTAGTTTGTATTGGGTTGTGTTTGGTGGAAAGTTTTGCTAATTCAGATTATTGGCTCCACCAAGTTTGTAAAGGATTCTAATTTTTTCGTGTTGTTATGGATGAAATGACAGTCTATTTTTATGTGTTCGACCTTCAAGTACATTTCACATGCATGAATGTCATACAAGTTTTGTTTGGAATTGGAAGTAATTGCCTTTGGAATGCCAGAGCATTTTTCTTTTTGATCCGTGTAGATATGATGCAGTGAAATTCCAATATTAACTGCATATTATGAGCATCAATCATAAATGAAGAGATGTATAAGTTCAGGCCAATCAAAATGGTTGCAGTGGAAGTTTTATCTTGGGAATACAAAATCTTTTCTTTTGAAAGTTCAGGCTCATGGGGCAAGGCTAAAGCCTTTTTCCTGTTAAGCCATGAACCAGTTCAAGAACTTTCTTATGAGCTTCATTAGTGAATTTACAAGAAAAATAATTAAGGGAAGCTGGGGTGTAGATTAATTACATGTTGTAGCATATTTGAACTTCAGAGAATAAAATTGTAGTTGATTATTAAATTAAATTTTGATGGCAAGACTGAAGCTGCAAGAGACTAATAAATTAAATTTTTAACTATTTAGTGCTCAACAATTTGGAAACAACCTCAACCATATCTCACTTACAACCACAACAAAGGTTACAAGAAAAATCACAACCCAAGGGAAAAGGGAAATGGAGGATCTAGCAATTCAAAATGAGCCAAAGAGGGCCTTTCTAACTGCAAACATCTACAAATTGAAACTGCCACGTGACCCTGCAAAACATCAGAAGGAGAAAGAAAGATTATATATTGCAGGAACTCCTTACTTAAACAATGATCATCTGCCTTACTCCATCTATAGACTTTACCTTTATGCTGGTTACTAAAATTGTAGAGTCCCTTTGTAAACAGAAATGAGACCGCAACAAGATTAACACGAGGCATGTACCTTAAAATGACTGATTATCCTTGTCCCATCGTATACAATTTAAGCCACTCCAGATCTCCACCAGGGAGATCTGGCTTCATAAAAGTGCTCACCATCATCCCATGAAATTTGACAAGCTTGCAGACCAATGGCAACCTTTGGCTCTTTCCCAAACCGGGCAAACCACTTTGTGACAGCCATTTCTTTATCACTCTCAGTAGTGTACTTTTTGTATTTACCAAATGGGTTAAGCCCAGGATTTGCCATCTCTGCAATAGCAGCTGGCATGTACATCGAATCGCCCACTATTGGTGCCCCACAGGCAGCCAGTTGTGCACGAACCTGCATCAAATGATGAGTAGTTATAAAAATCCATTCCTATTGCCAATATTATGAAAATTCACATTGAGCTTTGTTCTTTTCTGCTCCTCTCTATTAATTGAAGTACAAAAAACTAGCACCTAAATGAAGGTCAAGAGATGCAGAAATGGACTTGAGCAGTTCAGAAACAACTCTAATTATATCTGAATTATCAGGAATCAACAAACTCCATTTCCCCGAGCTTTAGGCTTTTTAGATTTTCTAAAGCTCATCATAATCTAGACAAAATATTTGCTTAATATTAGGAACCGGTAGTCATCTCTAAAAGGAAAAGCATGCTACTAGACATATGTCAATAAATTACAGCAGTTACCTCTCGAACGCCACCATAAACCAGGAAAAATGATGCTATGAAAGAAACGCATAGCTTAGACTGCATATCATGTAAACTTGGAAGACTACAGAAAGAAATAACTTAATAACCTGATGAGTCCGACCAGTCAAAAGGTTTATTTTACACTCATAAGCACGATCTTTCGAGGGCCACTCAAAGTCCTCAATACAGTACTTTTGTTGAATGACAGGATCTGGCCAGGGAACCTCCTTGCATTCCATAACCTCAAGTTTACACAAGTACCAGCCTTTAATAAAATCTGCAAGTCATATAAACTCCAGGCTTTAACCCATATTAGAAATGTTGAAATATGACAGAAAGAAAATGCTAACGACCAAAAGAACTTCTGAGCAGACAATGTAAAAATAACTCGAGCAAATTAGTGGAGGGGGTTGAAATCTCCATGTAATTGCAGAAAACATGTAATAAACAACAACAGCAAAAAAAAACATCACACATCCAATGAAAAGACTACAACTGAAATGCGATTATTTTCTACTAATCAAGTAGCTTTTAATACAGAACTTGGCATTCACATCAATTCATGAAATAGAAAGAGGGGAAAAGAGTGAGTGAGACATCATTTGGTCAGACAGAAGCAATATGGAGAGGGCTACATCTTTTATGTTCCATGTTTTTTCCTCATTCTTAGAGTCTTTCGGGTTTGATTGAGAAATTAAATAGCATAATCAAAATGCTTAGGAGACAGCATTACCCTCTGAGACGAGTCTAGGAGCAACATTGATTGGACGCATATAGTGTGTTATTATTCCAATTGGTACAGGTGCAGCTGTGAGAGCAAGATATAGTTTCTTTACCTTTTTCTCCTGTTGTAATAAAACCAGAACGCGTCAGTGCAACACAGACAAGCAAACAGACTAGAACAAAGCGAACAAATATCCATTTGCTAAATTAAACCTTATACACATTCATAGATAGTTAATTAATTAATCTATTTACTTTGAAAAAACATGACTTCACAGAAATATCAGCTATGTTTACAAGTTAAAGCTCTCAAATATAACTACCTTTCTCAAATTATACAAACCTATAAGAAACTTACTCTGATTTTTCCATGAAAAATTGAGCAATACTCCTTAGTCCTAGCTAATACAACACTGCAAGTAAATTACTAGTTATTACTTAGCATACCAACAAACAACGGAAATAAAATAATAAGAAAGAAAAGGCTATAATCAACCACAAGCAATGTAACATCGACAAGATACAATACCAGCCTTCCGTGCAATTATCTATCTGATGAGTAGTCTTCAATGGGTTGGAAAATCCCAAGGCACGACTAGCAAATGTTGCACAACTTTCTTCTATATTGTCTGAAGTTCCTCCAACCTAGCAAGTTGAGATAGAATATAGATGTTATAATTCATCCACACCTCAAATTTGCAAATATCAGATTTGGGCATGCATTAATAGAATAACTTTGCTAAGTTCAAATCACAATTGAAGAAATAAAGGAAGCAGTCACATACAGATGTACCGGCAGGTTTGTCCAAAACCACATAGGAGTCAGCCGCAGCTATGATTCTTGATTTCCAGTCAATTTCATAACACCTGGTCTACATACAAGTCTCAATAGCATTACAATGAAAAAATAAATAAAGAAGCAAGTGTAATAGTAGTGTTTCACCTTGGAAAACGTTTCGGGTGTACATGCACACGTAAGTATGTTCCAGCTTCAACAAACTGCTCAACGTGAGTTATACGGAAAGTTTTCTGCGCCTCCCGTACGGTTTTCCCCTTAATGGATGTTCTTTTACTTAAAACTGATGGTGCTGTTACTTCTTTAAATATCCTAATTTGTTCCGGGGTGGCACTTGGAGGAGGCTGTGGACACACAAGGGCAAAATATACTGCTCCAAAATGGATGAGATCTGCAACAAACCTTCAAAGAATGAAATTTTGTATGTATCACTCTGTTCTTATTAATGAAAAGATCAGTGTATAACACCATAAATCACGTAGTTTAAAACAAAATAAACATAGAGATAATAACTTACAGAGGAGGAAGATCTAGTGATTTACAGATGTACTCCAGAACAGGCCCTCCTTCTGAAACAACTATGTGTTCAACTCTTGGTGGGCCATTTTCTGAAGGACATGGAAGCAACCGGTCATATTTGTGATAGCTGCAAGGGAAATGAATCTCAATTACAAAACATAGAATTACCATATAAAAAGGATGAGTAAAATGATAAAGAAGGATAACCTCAATGTAGCACTACAAATAACAAAAGATCACCAAAACCTCAACAGGATTCGAGCTAGCATATCAATATTTATAGTTTGCTTTTGCTTGAACTCTCAAAATTTATAGTTGAAACTATAGAAAATAATAATAACAAAACTAAAACACACACCCAAAAAACATATAAACTAAGAAAGAGAACCACTTTTCCGGTTACCTAACTTTTTCTTTAACATTTATAATCCGAAAGATATATTTTTTTCTCTAAAAACAGATACCCGACAACAAAAAAGGAGAAGAAAAAAGAAGAAGCTGAAGTACCCATTAACAGAAGAAGTCGTTGTTTGGGCAACATCCACTTTGGAAGATAAACAAGCAAGCTCTATCTTGCTTGAACTCAAACAAGACAAAACTGCACTCTTGCTATTCCTCTTGTAATGTTTATATAAAGAAGAAGACGCTAACGTTCGCCAGGAGGAGACTGGAGCCCCGAGACTCCGGTAGCCATTGCTGAAGATTGAAACTAAACCAGCTGAGGCTGAACCCATCTTCATGGTTTAGCTAGCCTGAGGCAGTGTTGGTTTTGAGGGTTTATGATAAGATTATTCGGATAGGGCCCATTGTTTTGCGATTAACTTAGGAGGTTGTAGGCCTAATTCCTTTTTAAGCCCGTATCTCTATTACAGCCCAAACGTATCCGTTTGTTAAGACCGTTGTGAGTGGGACTGGTTTCTACGACGTCGCTTACATTTCAATCATGTACATCCACCAAGATGACGTCGTTTGGCGGATCTCTCCGATTAATTGTAAAACGACAAAAAACAGTGTCAGACGAACAAAGAGGTAGTTGATTTCATAGGAAAAAAGAACATAAATACTGTTCCAGTTTTTTCAATCACTCTCTCATTTCTTATGGCTCCCGCCTTTTAAGCTCTCTAAAGTTTAATCCTTAACATTAAAAAGAAAAGTAACTTTATTTCCATTTTCAATGCAATTTTTCTTTATAATTCTCCATGAAAAAATGCAAATGTGAAACATCAATTGAACCGTTAGATCGGGATCACAGTTCTCTTCCCCGCGCATTTTAACTGTCCGATTACAATGTCTTGGGGACTAGGATGGAAACGTCCTTCGGAGACCTTCCGTTTATCTCTAAACTACGGATACGAAGAATCGACGGAAAAACCTCACCGCAAATCCTCATCACCGGTTCTGACTTCCTCTTCTTCCTCCTCGGCATTGTTAACGTCTACAGACCTGCAAGACCTCGGCTCCAAGATCGATCTGGATTGGGTGTCGGGAGATGACGACGACCAGGTGGCGCTAAGGCTGCAATCTCAGCTGATGGTGGCGCTTCCAGCGCCTCAATATGCGGTGGCGATTGAATTGAGAGAGACGGCAGAAAATGTTGTGAGGGTGGAGATGAAGGTGGAGAAGAAAAGGGAGCCCTTACGAGCGGTTACAATGTTTAAGGCTGGCGGGTCGGGTCAGCAGAGTGATGGAGTTGGAGTCCTGGCTCGATTGTTAAGGTCAGATTTGGTTCTTTCTAGTGACGGGAGTCCCACCGGATATGATGACCATTGGAGAAGTGTAACTTTGCTTAGCCTGTGTGGATGTGGTTTAACGGTAACTGCTTGTTTTCCTTTAGCTTTTCATCGGTGATAGATATTTATATATTTGCAGAAATGTGGGAGCAATAGAGTGCAATAAAGTATAAGGCCAAGTCTAGGCTATTTTTAATTAATAATTGATTTTTCATTGTCAACAATACAAATTGGTATTGAGAAAAAGTGGGTCCATAAATTTTTTTAATAAATATTTGAACTTTTTTCAGGCATGTTTCTTTTCCTTTCCTTCTGTAGTTTGACGCTCACTGGTTGCTTACTTTTTGATACAGGCACTGCCAATCGAGTTAACTCGTTTGCCAGTTCTTGAGAAAATATACCTTGATAACAACAAGCTATCACAATTACCACATGAGCTTGGTGAATTGAAAACCTTAAAAGTTCTTAGGGTCGACAACAACATGCTTGTTTCGGTTCCTGGTAAGCCTAATCTTGTTTTTACATTTAAATTACTTTCCTGAAAGTTATACTACCATATCAAGTTCACAACTTGCAATACAAGGGAAAATGTGTTCTCATGATTTTGGAGGGTCTAAGCCAATGATGTTGGAATCTGCCATATTTACCTCAGTGGCCATTTTCCTTTTCTTTTTCTTTTTTTTTTGGGGGGGGGGGGGGAGCAGTAGAGTTGAAACAGTGCATCGGGCTGGTGGAAATATCATTAGAGCATAACAAACTTGTTCGGCCTCTTCTTGACTTCAGGTCACTTTATTGAACAACTTATTTCTTTTAGGCTAGTGAATATATAGCTTTCTCTGGTCTAATGCTTTTCTCCAGTTGGATGGCAGGGATATGGCTGAGTTACAAATTCTGAGGTTATTTGGTAATCCACTAGAATTCCTTCCTGAGATTTTGCCTTTAAGGAAGCTCCGTCACTTGTCTCTTGCCAATATTAGGATTGTGGCTGATGAAAATCTAAAATCGGTGACTGTGCAAATAGAGGTACAGGTCAACCAATATTAGCTGTTTGTATGCTCATGCCTTTAAATGAGCATAATAAATGTATGAAATGAAGTGCTTCTCTTGTCGTGTAACAGATGGAGAATATTTCTTATTTTGGTGCGTCTAGACACAAGCTCAGTGCCTTTTTCTCTCTCATATTCCGTTTCTCCTCTTGTCATCACCCTTTGCTTGCCTCTGCACTGGCCAAGATAATAATGCAAAACCAGGGGAATCGTGTAGTTGTTGGTAAAGATGAGAATGCATTGCAGCAGCTCATAAGCATGATAAGTAGTGACAACCGCCATGTGGTACACTGGCTATACTTTCCTTTTATGAGGTCACATAGGGCATCATCTCTTTT
Source organism: Gossypium australe (assembly GCA_005393395.2). Taxonomy (NCBI): domain Eukaryota; kingdom Viridiplantae; phylum Streptophyta; class Magnoliopsida; order Malvales; family Malvaceae; genus Gossypium; species Gossypium australe. The sequence goes on from CM016626.1 coordinate 24,294,850, forward strand.
TCTTTCCCCTCCCTATTTTGTACCTTCTTTATTGTTCTGTTTTGTCCCAGGTCAAACAAGCCTGCTCTGCTTTATCAACTCTTGCTGGGGATGTTTCTGTGGCCATACAATTGATGAAATGTGACATCATGCAACGCATAAAAAATGTTATGAAGTCTCCTGCCCCAGAAAAACTGATTTCTGTGCTGCAAGTTGTGGTCACACTGGCCTTTGGATCTGATACTGTAGCTCAGAAGATGCTAAACAAGGATGTTTTGAGATCATTAAAATTATTGTGCGCCCATAAAAACCCAGAGGTAACTGTCTGATTATAATTGACTAGTATATTGAACGGTTAGGTATAATTTAACCTATCCAATCAGGTGCAAAGGCTTGCTTTGGTAGCTGTAGGAAATTTGGCCTTCTGTCTGGAGAACCGCCACATTCTTGTCACCTCTGAAAGTCTGAGGGAACTTCTCATGCGCTTGACTTTTACACCTGAACCACTTGTTAATAAAGCTGCAGCTCGTGCTTTGGCAATTCTTGGTATATTTTTTTGGATTTGACTTTTTTTTCCGTTTAGAATCTTAAAATTATAAGATTATCTGATTATGTTCTTTTTCTAGGAGAGAATGAAAGTTTGCGACGTGCTATTAGAGGGAGACAAATACCAAAACAAGGCCTACGCATACTCTCAATGGATGGAGGTGGCATGAAAGGTCTTGCAACTGTGCAGATCCTTAAAGAAATTGAGAAGGGAACTGGAAAGCGGATACATGAGCTATTTGACCTTATATGTGGAACATCGACAGGTGGTATGCTTGCTGTTGCCCTTGGTATTAAGTTGATGACCTTGGAGCAGTGTGAAGAGATTTACAAAAAGCTTGGTGAGTTTGCTGCATAAATATTCATTCAATAACAATTTACTTGTGGTTTATTTTTTTACTTTATTCTCCCATATTGGCTCTGTAGGAAAACTTGTTTTTGCTGAACCTATGCCAAATAACGAATCAGCAACTTGGAGGGAAAAGTTTGATCAGCTTTATAAAAGTTCATCACAGAGTTTCAGAGTTGTTGTACACGGATCTAAAGTATGAATCTCTTTTATGTATACAAATTTGTGCATCTTTTTTCAGTGGCAAGTTCCTCATGTCTTGCTGGAAAATGTATGTGCATCAGTATGTATACAAGGATATGCACGAATAACTTAGATCTCAAACAAATGGGATTTTCCTATTTTCTAACCAGATAATTTAGGAGCTTTTAGGGGATTTTTACAATAACTTCTGGAGGTGTTCATTATACCAATAAATCAAATGGGCCTGTTTGTTTTACCTTTCAAAGTATCATTTGCTTTCAACAAGACATCATAACTTTTAGTATTGCAGCACAGTGCAGATCAGTTTGAGAGGTTGCTAAGGGAAACGTGTGCGGATGAGGATGGCGACCTACTAATTGAATCTGCTGTGAAAAACATTCCAAAAGTTTTTATTGTGTCAACTTTGGTGAGCGTGGCACCAGCTCAGCCTTTTTTATTCCGCAATTATCAGGTTGAGGTCAAGAGTTCCTTTTTTTTTTCATATAATATGAACTCTTTTTGGGATCAAGTATTTTGTTGCTTATATATGGTAATCTTGTTAGCTGTATAAATTTGTTATACACCTTTTTTTTTTTTTTCTTACTGTGCAGTACCCTGTGGGAACACCTGAAGTGCCTCTTGCAATATCTGAAAGTTCAGGAATCACCATTCTAGGGTCTCCAACTACAGGTTCTCAAATTGGCTACAAACAAAGTGCTTTTATGGGAAGTTGTAAACACCATGTGTGGCAAGCTATACGAGCATCTTCTGCTGCCCCATATTATCTTGATGACTTCTCTGATGGTATTTTTCTTCTGTTTGCTTAGATCAACTACATCTTTTAAGAATGTCTAAGCTTTTTGTTGGAACTTTGACCAAGTAATTAACTTGGTGAAAGTATGAAGAAATTTTTGAGATTGAAATTTGGAGATATAAACTGGATTGAAAGCAAAGAAAATAGAGAAGTGTTTGTGTTCAATAATCTGAACAAGCTTTTGCAAGAAGAAGTAATTGAGTTGACCTTCTCTTATTACTATGGAGACAAATGTGGTACATAAAATTGAAAAATGCATGGCTATTTATACATGGGATGTGGAGAAACATGACAAACAATATGTGGAATTCCTATGCCAATTTTAAGTGTTGCTTCCACCTTCTTTTATGGATGGCAAAAACAAATGTAATAATTGAACATAATGGGATAAAAAGATAATAAGTAAGTGGGTGAATATGGAGATAAGAAAGTTATGGGAAATGAGTGGATGCATAAAAAAAATTTAAGTGGAATGTGTGTGTGGAGACCATATTTCAACACTCCTCCTTGGTCTCTATACAGCGAACACCTATTTGATCTCTCAACTTACAGAACCTTCCTTTGTTGAGGGCTTTTGTAAAAATATCAGCAGCTTGATCTTCTGAGTTGCAATGAATCAACTCAATTTCTTTTGCCTGTTCCATTTCTCGAACAACGTGGAGCTTGATACTGAAATGCTTGGTTCTTCCATGGAAGACAGGATTTTTAGCTATTGCTACTGCTGATTTGTTATCACAGTAGATCTTTGTAGCATTCTTTTGATTGAGATTTAAATCAGCCATGATCTTTCTAAGCCACTTAGCTTGATTAACTGCTGCAGCAGCAGCAACATACTCTGCTTCTGCAGTTGATTGTGCTACCAAGCTTTGCTTCTTTGAACTCCAGCAAAACATACCCGAACCAAGAGTGAAAGCATAACCTGAAGTACTTTTCATATCATCATTTGAACCACCCCAATCACTGTCAGTATAGCCAATCAATTCAAAATGCTCAATTCTTTCAAACGATATGCCATAGTTCAGGGTCCCTTTGATGTATCTAAGGACTCTTTTAGCAGCTCTATGATGGCTTTCATTACAACAATGCATGAATCGAGAAAGTAAACTCACAGCATGCATTATGTCTGGTCTAGTAGTTGTTAAGTATAACAAACAACCTACTAAACTCCTGTAGGATGATTCACATACCTCTTTAAAATCACCTTGGCTCGTTAACTTTTCACCAATAACCATTGGAGTGCTTACTGCTTTGCAGTTTTGTATTGAAAACTTATTTAAAATTTTCACAGCAAAGGCTTTCTGACTTAGATACATACCCGTCCGAGTTTGTGCGACTTCCATGCCTAGAAAGTAGGTCATCAGCCCCAAGTCAGTCATTTCAAACATCTGCTTCATTTTTATCTTGAAATCATCTAGAATAGCTTCATCTCCTCCTGTCACCAATAGGTCATCAACATACAAGGAAACAATGAGCTGTGTTTGTAGTCCTTCCGTCTTGACATACAATGTAGGCTCGCTGATGCTTCTGTTAAACCCCAAGGTGGTCAAGTACCCATCAATTCTGCTGTACCAAGCCCTTGGAGCTTGTTTCAAGCCATACAAGGCTTTGTTCAACTTGTAAACCATATCTTTCTTACCTGGCACCTCAAACCCTTGTGGCTGGTCAACATAAATTTCTTGTTCGAGGAAGCCATTTAGAAAGGCTGATTTTACATCGAGCTGGTGAATTTTCCAATTCATTTGGGCTGCTAAGGAGACTAGCAGTCTTATTGTATCGAGTCTAGCCACTGGAGCAAATGTCTCCATGTAATCCACCCCATATCTTTGGCTGAATCCTTTCACAACCAACCTAGCTTTTAGCTTATTCAGACTTCCATCTGCATTTAGTTTGGCTCGATAAACCCACTTGACTCCTATAACTTTTCTATTTGAAGGCCTTTCAACCAGCTCCCAGGTTTTGTTCTTCTCGATCATATGCATTTCATCAGCCATAGCCTGCTGCCAGCCTTGGTGAGCTTGAGCTTCTTCAAAGCAGGTTGGCTCAACAATGGCCACTTGAGCCCTTTCGTAGACTTCTGCTAGAGATCTTGTTCCCCTGACTGGCACATCATCATAATCCATTTCTGAACCTTCTCCATCTGATTCAATTTGGCCTATTGTGATTTTTTCAGAAGTAGTAACTGGCACATTCTTTTCCCAGTTCCAGCATGCCTTCTCATCAAAGATTACATCCCTGCTCACTAGGACTTTGTTTGTTGAGGGATCAAGAACTCTATAGCCCTTTTTGATTGAGCTATAGCCCACCAGTATGCCTGGTTGAGATCTTTCATCAAGTTTGCTTCTCCTAACTGCAGGAATCTGTGAATAACATAAACAACCAAAGATTCTAAGGTGAGCCAATGAAGGCTTGAACCCGAACCATGCCTCAAATGGAGTTTTATAATCCAGGGCTTTGGTTGGGAGCCTGTTTTGCAAATAAGCTGCAGTGTTTACTGCTTCTGCCCATAAAGTCTTTGGTACATTCTTCTCAAACATGAGACATCTGGCCATATCGAGCAAGCTCCTGTTCTTTCTCTCACTGACCCCGTTCTGCTGAGGAGTATAAATATTTGTCAACTGATGTTTGATGCCAGCATCAGTGCATATGGCTTGGAACTGAGCCGAAGTATATTCAGCTCCATTGTCTGATCTAAGTGTCTTAAGCTTGCAGCCTGTTTCTTTATCAGCCTGTGCTTTAAACTTCATGAACACATGAGCCACTTCTGATTTTTGTTTTAGAAAATAAATCCAGCAATATCTTGAATAGTCATCAATGAACAAGATAAAATACCTGTTCCCACTGAGTGTCTCAGTCTTCATAGGCCCACACACATCAGTGTGTACGAGTTGGAGCTTGTATGATGCTCTCCAAGCTTGATTCTGTGGAAATGGATGCCTGGCCTGCTTTCCTAGTTGGCATACTTCACAAACTCCTTCCTTAATTACAGAGTTGGTGAAATTTTCAACTAGACCTTGAGTGATCATTTTGGACATTGATTTGTAGTTAGCATGCCCAAGTCTTTGATGCCAAAGTTTGGAGTCATCGATCGAGGCTGTATAGACTGAGCTTGAGTTGTTTGTCCAGTCAACAACAAAGCTTTTATCAACCATTTTGATTGACATGAGCATGGATCCTTGTGGATCACTGATCTTGCAGTCCTTGCCCTCGAACACAACAGTATAGCCCTTGTCTAGCAACTGAGCTATGCTGAGCAAGTTTCTGTCTATCTGAGGCACCAACAATACATTTGAGACAAGTTTGTTGCCTGTAGGTGTGTGTATCAAAACATCACCTTTGCCTTCTGCTTCTATGAAATGACCATTTCCCACCTTGACTTTGGCCTTGAAGCTTCTATCTATTGACTTGAAAATAGAAGCATCTGGTGTCATATGGTTGGTGCAACCACTATCCAGGAGCCACCCTTTGTTGATTTCTTTCTTTGCAGCCAAGCATGAGACTGCAAAAACCTGCTCTTCATGCTCACTGTCCTCCTCAGCTACTCGAGCCTCAACTTTTGGCTGTTGATATTGTGCTTGAGTTGGTTTGCCTTTGTTTTTGCAAACCTTCTCAACATGGCCCTTCTTTTTGCAATACTGGCATATTGCATCTGGCCTGAACCAGCATTTATCCTCAGGGTGACCTGGTCTTTTGCAAAACTTGCAAAGTTGTTTTCCATCCCTTGCAACATTAGGGTTAGGCCTGTTCTTCCATATCTTTTTGCCTTTGTAGGTAGTATTGCTCGAGGATGGCTTTGTTTTGGCTTGGAAGGCACCTTCTTGGTGTTCTTCTTGTCTGCTGGCTCTCCTTTGTTCCTGAGCATATAATGCATTGATTAACTCAGTTAAGGAGATGGTAGCCAGGTCTCTCGAATCCTCAAGGGATGAGATTTTTGCTTCGTATCTCTCAGGTAATGTTGAGAGCACCTTTTCCACGATTCTTGCCTCAGCAAACTCTTCTCCTAGCAATCTTATGCTGTTAACTACAGCCATAATCCTATCTGAATACTGCTTCACTGTTTCTTCTTCCTTCATTTTTAGATTCTCAAAATCTCTTCTCAAGTTTAGAAGCTGCTGTTTCCTGGTTCTTTCAGTGCCTTGAAACTCCTCCTTGAGTTTGTCCCAAGCCTGCTTTGGTGTTTCACAGGCCATGATCCTGGTGAAGATGACATCTGATACACAGTTTTGGATGCATGACATGGCCTTGTGCCTCTTGGTTCTTTCTTCAGCATGTTGTTTCATCTGAGCCACCGTTGGATTGGCTCGAAGGGGTTCTGGCTCAACATCTGAGATCACAACTTGCCACAGATCGAAGGCCTGCAGGTAAGTTCTCATCTTAACCTGCCATATGTGGAACCCTTCTCCATGGAAGACTGGTGGTGCAGCTGGTGAAAAATTGGCAGCCATTTGTTTTCAAATTTGAACTATAACAGGTCCACTAAGAATACGGCTCTAGATACCAATTGTTGGAACTTTGACCAAGTAATTAACTTGGTGAAAGTATGAAGAAATTTTTGAGATTGAAATTTGGAGATATAAACTGGATTGAAAGCAAAGAAAATAGAGAAGTGTTTGTGTTCAATAATCTGAACAAGCTTTTGCAAGAAGAAGTAATTGAGTTGACCTTCTCTTATTACTATGGAGACAAATGTGGTACATAAAATTGAAAAATGCATGGCTATTTATACATGGGATGTGGAGAAACATGACAAACAATATGTGGAATTCCTATGCCAATTTTAAGTGTTGCTTCCACCTTCTTTTATGGATGGCAAAAACAAATGTAATAATTGAACATAATGGGATAAAAAGATAATAAGTAAGTGGGTGAATATGGAGATAAGAAAGTTATGGGAAATGAGTGGATGCATAAAAAAAATTTAAGTGGAATGTGTGTGTGGAGACCATATTTCAACACTTTTTAACCTTTATTTTACCATTTGTGTAGATGTGTACCGCTGGCAAGATGGTGCTATAGTGGCAAACAATCCAACTGTCTTTTCCTTAAGAGAAGCACAACTTTTGTGGCCTGATACAAAAATTGACTGTATAGTTTCAATTGGTTGTTGTTCTCTGCCTATTAAGGTAATTGCTTCGCTTTTGTGCTTTTGCCATTTAAGAATTTTTCATGACATTGCTCTTAAGTATCCATAAACCTTTACCAATAACCATGACCCTGAACTGCAAATCACCATTTCACGAGGATATTCCTGCAGAATAATAGGAAACAGAATAGGTGCTTTTATTGATGCTTCAACTTCTACGTGATATGTTTCTATGTGGTTCTGAGATTTTGCCTAACTGGATGATAAAAATCAAAAGACTTCAATTTCATAAATTCATGATTATCTCTTCTGTGTTATAGGCACGAAAAGGTGGTTGGCGTTATCTAGATACCGGACAAGTGTTGATTGAGAGTGCATGCTCTGTGGATCGAGCTGAGGAAGCTTTGAGCATACTGTTACCTATGCTTCCTGAGATCCAATACTTTCGGTTTAATCCAGGTACAAAAATTTACAGGTTCGTTATGGCTTTCACGGTTGTGTAACAGCTCTTTAGTTAAATAATTATGAACTTTTCACTATTTTATATGGTTGCCCCTGTAGTTGATGAACGTTGTGACATGGAGCTGGATGAGACTGATCCAACAGTTTGGCTGAAACTGGAAGCTGCTGTAGATGACTACATCCAAAACAATTCAGATTCCTTAAAGAACGCATGTGAAAGGCTTCTTCTACCCTTTATACATGATGAGAAGTGGGCAGACAGTTTGAAATCTCCACATTTTACGAAGGCAAAAGCAACAAATTCAGGTGTTGAACCTTGTTTTTGTTAGTTGTCATGTGTTCTAACTTTCTGGATGCTATGCTAAATCTTCTCAAATTCATTTTTCTTGGTCTATACTAGTTCCAGGTGAAAGTAGCCCTTCATTAGGTTGGAGGCGAAATATACTACTTGTTGAAGCTTTGAATAGTCCTGATTCGGGAAGACTTGTGCACCATGCTCGGGCACTTGAGTCATTTTGTTCAAGAAATGGAATAAGATTATCTCTTTTGCACGACATATCTGGAATTTCAAAGGCGGTACTGGAAAAAAAAATTCCAACGTCATTTACCTCTCCTCTGATCACTGAAAGTTATCCCTCAAGCCCTCTTGTTTTCAGTCCTGATGTTGGCTCGCAAAGGCTTGGCCGAATTGAGATGGTCCCACCTTTAAGCTTGGATGGATCTGGAAAAACAGTTACTTCACCCCCAGAACTCTCTCCTGAACCCAGGCAGCTTTCTTTACCCGTACAGTCATTACACGAGAAGTTACAGAATCTACCACAAGTGGGCATTATACATATGGCACTTCAAAATGACTCCATTGGCTCAATATTAAGGTCTAAAAGCCTTTCTGTTTTGTCACATAATTTGTGTGTGTAGATTATGCCCTAATCCTAACCTTCTAGCTGCTTCTTTCTCTAGTTGGCAGAAGGATGTGTTTGTCGTGGCTGAACCTGGAGAACTGGCTGATAAGTTTCTACAAAGTGTCAAGGATACAATGTCCTTTGTGATGCAGAACCAGAATCGGAAGGGTGCATTACCTTTTGCTAATATTGCTGATTTGGTTCACTGCAGACCATACTTCCAAGTTGGAAATATTGTCCACAGATATGTTGGACACCAAACCCGAGTGTGATGCTTTTCTCATTTGCTTTGTAATGATTTCATTTGCTGTCAATTTGGCGTTATCAAAACTAATGAACTTCTGTTGTGATTTTTATGATTTGTTAAAGGTCATGGAAAATGATAAAGAAATCAGGGCATACATGTTTTGTCGTAACATACCTTCTTTGCACATAATACCTGAAGATGTTCGTTCCACGGTATGTACGTGGCTTTCATTTGATTATCTAGTTTACCAGTCAAAGCACATGATACCTGAATCCCGATGACATCCATTGGATAATTTGTATTTCCCTTTTTCAGTCTGGTTAGCTTTTGCATGGAGAAATAATTCGTGGTTAACCTCCATTGTCCACTTTATGTCTATTAATGTTCTGTGTTCTGGTTGTCTTGTAAGGCCAATATCTCATTTACAGGTCTAGTGTAATTTCCCTTGGTCCAATTGTATAACCTTATGGATCGAGATGACCTTGCTAGAAATAAGATTACCGTTATTTTTTAGCCAAATGGCATTTATTCTGGATGTTGTAGGGCCAATGTTCAGCAGATTCAATAATCCCACTTTCAAAGGCAGCGGAAGTCTTTTTTTATATGTTTTATGTTATTTTATTTCTGTTCTCTGTGGATAAAGAGCTATGATACGCTGAAGAAAATTGTTTTGGTATCATTTTGCTGAAAATATTTTTTTCTTTTTGACAAATTGTGCTATGTTGAATAATGCTAGGTTGGAGCTTGGAGGGACAGGATCATAATCTACACCGGGACTCATGGTCCCACTGCAAATTTGATTAAGGCCTTTCTGGATTCTGGGGCAAAAGCTGTTATATGCCCCATTGCTGAGCCCCAAGATGTGTCAGTGGCAACAGTTACTGGATCAGGAAAGTATAACACCCCGGAAAACGGAGGGTTCAAGATTGGTGTAGAAGATATAGAAGGTGAAGAGGCTGAACGCATCAGTCCAGCAAGCGATAGGGAAGACGACGACTCGGACAAGAATGGAAACCACCAAACTAGCGGTTTCCGGGACGACGAAGAAGAGGAACTATCAGAGTTTGTATGTCAGTTTTATGACTTGGTATTGCGTGAAGGAGCAAGCGTGGATGCTGCCCTGAAAAATGCTCTTGCCTGCCATCGGAAGCTGAGGTATTCCTGTCACCTTCCGCGTGAAAATGAGCTATAAAACGAAGGCAGAGGGACAGAGAGAGAGAGAGAGAGAATAGAAAATATCAAGTGCATGAATAACGCCTACATTTATTTTCTATCATTCATTATAGGTTTAAATATACTCCTAGTTCGTTCCTATATTTTTCATAGTTTGAGAATTTAGTTTTCTTGTTTTATTTTTTTATTTGTTTTATTTAAAAATTCATATCCACTAGACGGGAAAGCTCTGTTAAATTTTTCTGCTGACATGGATTTTAGGAAAAAAAATATTTGGTATTTTACGTGTCATTTAAAGGGTAAATTAGAGAAGTAAAAAAAACTAACAAAAAAAGGCAGTAAAAAGTTTCGTAATCTTACAGAAAAAAAAATTGAAATCTTGGAAGAAAAACCTTAAATCCAGTTGTATTTTATGATTTTTAAGTGAAATACCAAACTCATTTTCAATCCCTGATATTCAAATTTAAACCCAACCTAAAACCTAACCCCTTTCGAGAATTTTGAATCTGGAAGCTAAGTCGATCTCAACCTTCAGTGGTCTCTAAATCTCAATCTTGCAATCTTTTGCATCTGGGATTGCAAAAGATAAAAATAAACCAAGTTTATCAGCTTGAATCTGATAGTTTACGTTGAGTGTGGGTTTTATTTATATTTTGGTGGTGTTTATTTACAGTTTGTATGTATAATTTATGTATATATAATGGGTTAGGGGTTTCAATTTTATACGAAATGGGTTTAACATTTCAAATAATTTCGATTCGATGTTTTGGGCTTGGTTTCTTTGTTTTTCATTTTTAAGATTAGTTGCAGAGAAGAAGATCATAAAATGTTTTTACGCCACATTTCTCTGGTTGAGAAGAAAGTATTGAAACATGTTTCTATTACTCATTAATTTACATTTTAAATGACATGTCAAATGCCAAGTAAGTGTTATTTTTTCTTTCTAAAATCCACATCAGCATAGTTAAATAAAAAAAAGTATAGGGACTAAATTCCTAAAATTAAAAGTAGGAGGACTAAATTCCCAAAACACCAAAAGTACAGGGACTAAAAGTATATTTTAACCTTCATTATATTAACAAGAAGTGTATATATATTCATTTTCTTTTATTGGAAATATGTATAGAAATTGAAATTTCGTCTTAGCGCCTAGCGATAGCCTTTTCTGTGTGTTGTAACCTAGCCAGTGTCTTCTTATGAGCTTATTCTGTATCTTTATTAGAGTGCAGTTGCTGAAAATGACCACAGATAGTTACTATTGATGGTAAGGGTGATGGATTGAAGATGATGATTGCTATATAAAGTACAAACTCATTAAATTGATCGTACATTATATTTTTTTGTAGAAAATGATCTGTTTTCCTTTTCACCATGAGGACCCTCTTCGATGGATTGCTTGCTCGAAATAGAGAGAGAAAACTTTATTTCTTTTTTATCATTATTGCTTTCTGACGATCTTTTCACTCGCTCGCTAGAGCTTCAAATCCCCTTATGTTCATGTTTTCTAAACTGAAAGAAGATTTATAATTGAATATGTCCTATTTTATTTAAATGGTGAATCCTGACGTTAACATAAAAATGCTACCTAAAACTTGATTGGGGGGCATGCAGGGCAATATTGCAAACACTTGAAGTACACGATTATGTTATCCCTATCCAGTTGCTCCAATTATGCAGAAACCCATACTGACCACTTTTATTAAAAGTGATTAAGACTAAAATAGCTTATTTAAGTAACCTTAATTGCCATATCTTCAAAAAGATCACCAGGGCCACCATTTTCTTCAGCGACAAGCTTCCATTAATAATACCACTTCGAATGCACCAAGTTTTTCTCAGAGAACTCCTGTTGTGATAGGAACAGGAGGAACTGTGGGATCACTACTCCAGAAGGAAATTGAGTACTTTACCAAGTTCGAGTTAGAGGGACGAGGGAGCTTTGCCTTTTGGACGTCTCATGGACAAATAGTGGAAAAGGATTGCAGGAGTGGTCATTCAAGACCTAGTTTCTGGCTGGAAATGGAAGAGGTGGCAGCGGATTCCGACCAGCGACCAAGCCTATGTTGCAGATAACTATGAATCAGCTAAGGAAGATTCCTGGTTTCAGTTACAGGATCCTTAAAAATGACGTGTATAACTTTCAGGTTTAGTCCATGTTGGAGGCAGCCTCTAAGTTGGATTTTTAGGAACCCACCCTTAAAGCCCAGAGCTTCAACTTCTCTTGGTAAAATCAAAACCCATGGTTATTCTTTTTCTTAGAGACACAATCATGTTGAACTGCGGCACAGAACCTTGGAGGTTCCCCTATGTATGGTTTCGTTATCTGTCATGCACAATCTTTGAATTGTATATGCTGATATACTTACAAAATGAAAAACACCCTTTGCTCTGCTTGGTCTTGCTTTCAACTGCTAATCTAGTCAGCTCCCGACTTTATGAAAAATATTCAAATCACTTAATATGAGAAAAGGGAATGAGATCCATGTCAAGGTTTTGTATTCTTTTTTCAAGTATCTTTGACATTTGAGGAATTCTGAAATATGATGTTCAGATAATGCCATAACAGCTCCAATTGGCCTTCTTTTTGTTACTTTCACTGCCTCTCAATATCGCTTACTGCAATTGCAAGAACTTGATAATTGATAAAGACCCTTTATAGGGTACTTCTCTTCATGTAGGGAATCGCCATCACCATCAACTTCTGCCGGTCCTTAAATAATGGCTCTGCCTGCGGATTAAAAGATTAATTTAAATTGACGAAACATGATTAATCGAGTTGTTAAAATATTAATTATATAAAATATGATTAATTTATGTAAAATTATTTTAATTTTATATTAATGTGAGTGGATCCTTGCTAATAAGTAAGAGATGATTAATATGATGAGTTTTTTAGCTAAGCAATGAAACAATAATAGTAGACGTAACTTAAAATCGAATTTTAAAAAAATTAATCTTTATAAATCATAGAATAGACTTAAAAGATACTTTAATTCTGAAACATGAAGTTCTGTTGTTAAAAATATTTGATTATGAAATCCATATAAATACTAAAATAATCAAGTTTTATAATCCGCTGCCACTTCATTTCATACATACAAGCATAAAATTGTTAATAGATATAAACTAAACTTTACAAATTTTAAAAGTATTTATAGGTGAAGCCTAAAATTACCTATAATTCCTCCCCAACTTTTAAATAAAAGGATAATGTGTTTCAACGCACTTGAATTCATATTTTTGTACACTGATAATAATATTGATACCAATTGAGCAAAAACCTTATAGACATCAAACAGTATAATTATATCCTATATTTAATTTTAAATCATATATTAAACATATTTTATAACTTAAATTCATTTCTTAATTTTTTAATACTTATTTTTACAACACTTAATTTTTTTAAATTAAATTGAAATTGAAAAATATAAATTCAAACCGGAAGAAAGCCAGGCTAACTGGATTGAGCGGAGCGGACCACCCGCCAATACATTGCTGATCCTTGTTCGGCATTTCCAATGTGTATTGTTCGGCATTGCTGATCCTTTTGAATTATGATAAGGTAAGATAATGTGCTTCATTAATTGTAGCCTTCTCTTTTTATATGTATACAGACGTGTAATTTTCGTAGCCAATCAACCATGTCTAGAGGCTTACGTGGATAGCAAAGGCCAAGGGTTCCAAAGAAATCAATTTCTTTAAATATGTTCATTATTTCAATGCATCTAATAAATATAAACAATTTAATGCCTTAACAACACAACGCTAGATATGACATCAGTTTTATAAAAGCAAACTGTATATAATGGCAAGATAAAAGAATTTAATGAGATTTTGGTGACGGGACATCGGATTATCTTTAAAAAAAATTTTGAAATGGTATTGGTAGGGAGTCCACAAGCTTTTCAACAGTAAAATTATTGTATCTAAAGTCACTAGGTTCAATTTTATCTTTTGAATTTTGTTTTTTAATTTCGAGAAGAATTCACTATATCACTGTGGATAAGAATAATACTATTTAAATTACGTTTCTTTTATAGGTGAGATGTTTCGTAAATTTTATAAATTTAATTGAATTCTCTTCAAAATTGAGGAACAAAATTTGAAAATATAGACTCCTTTAAATATAATTGGTCGACTCTGAATAAACTACATTTTAAAAAATTTTAAAAAAAATTCCATGTTTTCTTAATAGGCATCATACGTAAATTTAATCCCTCGTCATTTTATTATGATATAAAAAACAGAAGGTTGTCAGAAAAAAACACACAAACTATTAATCAATTGTTTAGTTGAACATCTCATCCCATTTATAATTACTGTAATATAAAAAGAGAAAATTTAATAAAACAACACTTATTGCCAAAAGAGATGATAAAACCGAACACGATAGAGCCTTGTTTGTATTAATAATATAAAAATAAATAAATTGGGAAGTGGGGGAAATTCAGAAGGCACCGCCAAAACCGACCATGGGGCACTGGACACGTCATCGATAGGGCGCAGTGAAGAAACTTCGCGTCACAAGCTGTTAACGTAGTACTCCCCAGTTCTCACTTCTCCATGATTGTGGGACCCCATCTCTCGGGAATCTCTTACGGCATATCCCATCTACCACACCTGTTATCCTCTCCATTATATCATCCCATTCTCATCTCCGGTTCTCCATTAATTTTAATCAACAATTCTGTGATTTGGAATTTAATATTTTTAAATTGTATATCCAATTAGATGCTAATAACTGAACAAATGTACCCAAAAAGCACTCCTAATCACAATATTAATATTTCAATCCTTCCTCATCTTATTTATGCTGTTATTTATTAAAAATTTCATTTGATATAAATTTGAAAAAGTTTTAGCGTATATTTTTCTTCAATTTTAAGGGTTTAGAAAATATTATAAGTCATAATAGTAGTAGCAATTGTATAAAAATTTTATTTTTTTATTATTTAAAAAATTATAAAACCATTACAATAGAATAAATTTAGTGGTGAAATATGTACTTAAATTCAATCATAATAATTAAATGAGAATATAAAATGACCATTAATAATATTAGAATAATTTTTTTACATAATCAACATTTTGGATTATTTGAGATTTATGAAATTATTAAAATTGTGTTAAGTTATAATTTCATTAATAAAATATAATATGTATAATATTTTTGTTTTGTTTTGTTTTTATTATGGATGTCATTATGTTTAATTTATTTAAATAATGATTCATCATTTTATGAATTCATATATATATATATATATATTTAAGTTTAGAAAAAATTCTACAATACCAACTAAATCATAGTTAGGCTAGTGTAAACATTACTGTCAGTACAAAAAAAAGTTATAAATTTGAGTATGCTTTATTTATTATATTAAAAGGAAAAAAGAAAAAAGTTTCTACAATAATTTTAAAGTATTTATTACATCAAATTTTTAACTTTACAATGAATGGAAATATAAAGGTATAGTTCTGTCCTAAAATGAGTCAATAAATTAATTATTACTTTATATATATATGGAAAAATCTTTTTCTCCTAAAATTGGTTCCCTTGATATATATACATTTGTACTTATATATTTATTTCCACTAATTAATTTAATATAAAATTATATAATTTAATTGGTTATCATTATCCGAAAAAAAAGGTGAGGATGAAAATCTCACATCACTATAATTCAAAGGCTGCATTGTAATGCGATGGTATAAAAGAGCTCGTAAAGTTTCACTAAAATTTTAAATTATGTTATTACATTTTGTATTTTTATTTTTGTATTTTTAAATTCGTCAATATTATTTTTTATACTTTTAAATTTTAAATCTAGTTTTGGCCAATTAGTAATAGTTAAATCTGTTTGGTTAAATTTTACTATTAATCCTGTAATATGTTATAGAGTTAATCCATATTCTCTAATTAGATCATTTTTAACCGCTATATTTTTCAAATTTTAAAATTTTAATCTCAATGAAAATTATAATTGTTAAGTCCATTAACAATTTTTCAAGTAGTATATAAAAATAGTAAACTGACATGACATTACACATGCGATAATATATTTGTCACATTAAAATTAAAAAAAATAAAATTTAACTTAATAAATTTAATAATAATTATTTCATCAAAACTAAAATTTTAAAAGTGCATGAATTAAAAATAACCAAATTAAAACACCAAAATTAAATCCACAATTTAGATAGAATTTAACCTTCAATAAAATGTAGGTTGAGTAGAAATCCAACTACACCTTAGAAAGAAAGGTCAACTCCCTAACGATTTTCTTCTTTCTAATTTAAGTGTATGTACTTTTATCATTGTTATTTATAAATATGTAAATAAGACATTATGCTGTGCATCATTATTTAAATTTTTTTTTCTTTAAAGAATAATCACTATCAACATTACATTGGTGAGAAAATGAAAAGAGTTTTTATATTTATTTACTTATTAAATAATTTTATTATAGATTATGATCATATATGTTATTTTTTATATAATATTTAGAACTATTTATAGCTCCTCCCCAACTCATAAATAGGAGAATAATGCGCTTCAACACATTCGAATTCACGTCTTTCTACATTAACAACAATATCATTGCTAATCGAATTAAGACTCAATCAGTATTTATATTTATATTTATATTTTTAAATAAATGATATTTGTGAAAAAAAAATCAAGGGTGCTCTCAACAAAAAAAAATCAAGGTTATTTTTTAAAACAATGGTAGATTTTTTGAGGAGAGTTGCTTTTAATGGTAATATTTTTAGAGATATTTTTAAGGAAAAAAACATTTACATTAATATTGTTTTACAATTTTTCATAATTTTTTCTATAACTGATCTTTTAATAAATTAATTATTATATTTAATTATATATATAAATCATGTAAGTTTGGACTAAATAATTTTTTTTACTATTTATTTTATGTAATCAACCATTAAATATGTATTAATATGGATAATATTTTACATTGATATGATAAAAATATTATATCGATTTAAAATTTTACATGCATAATAAATACAATTATATTCTCAAATTCAACTGTTATATTTAAAATATCAATTGTTGAAAAAATTAGAAAAATGCGTAAAACCATTTTAATTTTACGTTGTAAGTCGATTCGATCCATTTTTAAGTGATAAGTTATTTTATTTTAATATATTATATATTTTAAAAATCATGTTTAAAGTATTTATTATTTTAAAAAAATTAATATTATGTCAATTGAGTTTTAGTTCAATTGGCATCAACATTGTTGCTAATGCAGGAAGACGTAGGTTCGAGTGTGCAGAAGTGCATTATCATCCTATTCAAGAGTTGAGAAGGGACTATGGGCAATTTTAAGCATTATATAAAAAAAAATATGATAAGAACTTATAATAAAATTAATGTTAAAAATAATAATATTTTATTAAATTAGTGTTGGATTAATTTATAATATTAAATCAAATTTTTTATATTTGTTATAAATTATTTAACAATTGAATTAATTTTCGAAATACTTAAAATTTGATCATGGTATATGAGCAATAAAAGATGAAACAATATGTTAGGAGTTATGATTGAATTTTCTTTTATGTATGATTAGAATTAAAATGGGATTTATACCACCAATGATTTCTTTTTGGTGAATTTATAAGAGAAGAACAAAGTCATGATAGCAACACGATTAGTATGACTTAAACTCAGGTTACATTTCGAACGATAAATACACTAATCATCATGTCAACACACGAGGTTCGTCATTTAATACATAAATTACATAATTTTAAATTTTATTATTTTTCTTGATAAAAAATATTGTTTTTAATATTATAATGATAAGAAATCATTTGAATTGTTATTAATTTTTTATATTTATTAAAAATATTATTTTATCAACATGGCTTCTCCAAAATTAACATGATACAGGAAATACATAAAAAAATGGAAATATTTTTGGACACCGTAAATTAAAAATATTTTTTATGTTCCATTAATATTAACTTTTTTTATATAAATCACGGCTCGACCTGTTTGAACCATAAACACCTCACCAACAAAAGGGCAGATGAAAGAGAAAGAAAAAAAAATAAAAAAATGAAAAGCAAAATTAGAAATTGCAACTACCACGAACTCGTAGAAGCTTAGGTGGGAGTTGAGAAGGGAAGAGAAGGCAAAAGAGCGGCCCGATAAAGCATAAAAACGATAATAATAATAAAAAGGTTTTCACAGTTTTATTGCTAATAATTACAGAAATTCGGATTAGCTCCATCGCTTTGGACCGACGGGTAGATTTATTTAATCAAAAAAGAAAAGAAAAGAGCCTCTCTCTTCCTATCTGTCTCTCACAGTTGGAGTCATTGGTGACCTCGGCTTTTCAAAGTTTTTCATTTCTCTTTCAGCTCTTTTTGTTTTTAGGTTTTTTTCGATTCGTGTTTGGCTGAGGCGGGTTTTGTCTTTCCCGGGAAAGCTCGGGGAATTAAGAGAAAATGGTTAGAATGACGAAAATGTCACTGAACTTAACTTCTATGGAGCTTCCAGCTCTGGTGTCCGACTGGTGGGACGAGATCAATGAGTCCACCAAGTGGCAGGATGGCATCTTCTACACTCTCTGCGCCGCTTATGCCCTAGTTTCCTCCGTTGCTCTGGTCATCCTTCTATTCCTTTTTAAAAAAAAAATATTTTTCAAGTTTTTTTTTTGTGGGTTTTTGTTTGATTCACTGAACTTTTTGATTTTCATTTTGTTTGGATCAGTGCTTAGTAGAAGCTCTGTTCTTGGAGTTTATTTTTATTTTCATGTTAGTACTTTCCAATATTTTAGGATTCAAACTGATTTAGTTTGTTTAGTAAGTAGTGACATTTTATCACTATCTATTCTTTTCACACATATTTAATTTTACTACTTATTTTATTGTTAATGATTTCAATTTCGAGAAATTTATTCCCAGTACTGGGATATGAGATTAGTTTGTATGTGAAAGTTGCTGTTTGTAATGTGCAGATACAATTAGTAAGGATTGAATTGAGAGTGCCCGAATATGGTTGGACGACACAGAAAGTTTTCCATCTAATGAACTTCATTGTTAATGGAGGTAATATTCAAAGTCCTCAAAACATATGTAGTGTTTTCTATTACTGTTATTAGGATTTAGGATTTTAGTTGGATTATTTGATCTCGAATTTTGTTGTTGTTGCAGTGCGTGCAATTGTGTTTGGATTTCACAGACAAGTATTTGTATTGTATCCCAAGGTTAGTTTGCTATAGGATCCAGAGATATTGGTTCATTTCTGACACAAAGTTTGCATTGCATTTCCAAATGTGATAACATTTCGTCTTTGGGCATAATTTCGTTTCACTCTTTCTGCTTCACAATCTTGGCCTATTGTTTGAGTTTCTCATACAAATTAAGGTTTCTTGGGTAGCATAAGGAGAATAAAGGAGGATTCTATTTTGAGAGAACAAGGAGTATATAACTAGCAAGTTGTTATGATCCAGTTAAGACAAGAGTTTTATAATACTAACGCGAGCATTACTTCTTGAACTAGGTACTCACATATATGTTGTTGGATCTTCCGGGCCTTCTGTTTTTCTCCACATACACATTACTTGTCCTGTTTTGGGCCGAGATTTACCATCAGGCAAGAACCTATTCTTAATTGCTTTTGTGAAATGATGTGTCAAACTTGGTTTCTCCATGATATAAGATCAATAGACCAGGTTACAAACTCATGTACTCGGTTCTTTCTTGTACTCTTGTGAGGAACTGTGCCATTTTACCTTTCCATTATGAGCAGGCTAGAAGCTTACCAACGGACAAACTCAGAATCTTTTATGTGTCAATCAATGCTGTTATTTACTTTATACAGGTGCGCTCCAACTTGCGTTATCTTGTGCTGTTTACTGAATATTAGCATCATTAGTACTAGGCTAATTTGTGAAGGAAGTGATTATATCTGTTTGCTTATTTCTCTGTTGAGTTTTTATCTCAAAGTTTCCTGCCACTCTTGCTATGACATGTACTTAAATGTGTAAGTGAAGTTAAAAAATGATGTTTTGACTTCAGGTCTGTGTGTGGGTATACCTCTGGATAGATGACAACAGTGTGGTGGATTTCATTGGAAAAATATTTATTGCTGGTAAGTGTTACAGTCAATTATCAATCCATGTTCACTAGGTTTATCCCTGGGTAGTAGTTTTTTTCTTTTTTCCCCTTAATGAAAATCTTATGCACATTAAGTCTTACTTTTATCTTTTAACATTGCCCCTTATTTTCTATATTCTTTTCTCCAGTGGTGTCATTTATAGCTGCATTAGGATTCTTGTTGTATGGTGGAAGGTAATTATGGTTTGCTTACACAAAATTTATTGATATTGAATTATAGTGAGCTTCTAAGTATGACCAAATCCTACTTACTCAATTCCTTGCAGATTATTTTTCATGCTAAGACGATTCCCTATTGAATCGAAAGGAAGAAGGAAGAAGCTTCACGAGGTATTTTCCTTCCTTTATAACTCTATTAAATAACAATTCAATTTCAGTATAAGCCTGACATAGCATAAGTTTAACGTGCATTTCTATGTTCTAATCTCATGGTTTCTAAAATGGCCATCCTGTTGTAAGATGTTCTCGACATTACTATTGTTTATTGATGTGTTATTTGTTTGTAGGTTGGATCTGTTACAGCCATTTGTTTCACCTGCTTCCTTATTAGGTGCTTTGTGGTAAGTTTTTCTTTCTTGGCCAAACTTTGTTGTAGGTTTTCAAGCTATGTAATTTATTGCTTGACCGAGAATGTTGCACTTTAAACTATTACTTGTTTGATAAGTCTCTTGTATGTAACTCATGCAGCAGTCTCTCTGTTCTCAACAGATGACAGTTTATTTGATTATTGCATCCTGAGGCAAACTGATAATCTGAACTCACAAATATGCATGAATTTAGACTTGCTACAGCCTTCACCTGAGAGAGAACCTCTGGGAGATTTAGTTTGTATAGTATATTTTTAAAATTAAAATGAGGTAAAAAAAGACTTTAAACAATATTTTCCGAGTGAAAATTCCATACTTCATTCTGAGTTTAATTCCACTTCTTTCTCTTCCCTTTGAACTGAAAGAAACCTTGAACCTTTCCTCGAGTTTTTTGTTTTCTTGAAATTCTTGCTAATAATAAATGACAAGTAAATAGGTAGTTTGCATTTGGCTAAAATGCTCCCAGGAATTGGTGTATAGCTGAATGTAAGAAGATATTGATTTGCCCACTGGATATAGAGAGACGAGAGGCATGAGGCTAGGCTTGACAACTGTCAAATGCCAAAACTCTTTCCATCGACCATTTAGAAACATTAATATTCTGCTGCTGATTTCATTTAGTTGCTCAATGTTTCCCTACTGCTTTATGTGCTCCTTTAACTAATTTCTCTACATGCAGGTGGTTTTATCTGCCTTTGACGCAGATGCGTCACTTGATGTTTTGGACCATCCAGTTCTGAACTTGATCTATTACACGGTATGTAACGAACCCATTTCTCTCATGTCCTATTTATCTCTCTTATATTCTCCTAAGCGTGTAATTTCTATTGATCAAATTACAGCTGGTTGAGATCCTACCTTCTGCTCTAGTGCTGTATATCTTGCGTAAATTGCCTCC
Organism: Gossypium australe; assembly: GCA_005393395.2. NCBI lineage: Eukaryota > Viridiplantae > Streptophyta > Magnoliopsida > Malvales > Malvaceae > Gossypium > Gossypium australe. The sequence continues at coordinate 24,316,225 of CM016626.1, forward strand.
AAAGAGAGTATCCGCTCAGTATCACCCAATCCGTTAGTCGGAATGCATCTTTGTTTGTAGAATTGTTTATTCCCGTAGGAAAACAAAAATAGATGGTTTTGGCATGTTTCAAGAGGGCTAGTTAAATTTCCAGTTGAGTGAGGGAATCAGAGCCAGGAGAACTGGAATGGTTGCTGATGCATGCAAAAAATTTTAATTTTGTATGTGACATAGCTGTTTTGGAGCTTTCTTAAGGGGAGATCTTCGTTGATTTCTTCATTCGTTATGTGATCGAAGAGTTGGTTTATCTGACGCTTTGCGCATTATTGGTTGACAATTGAGAATTTAGTAGGGGTTTCAAAAAAAAAAAATCAGAGTTTAGTGGTTGTTTTCTTCGGTTTGTTTATTGGAAAATGAAGATGAACATGATTTGTGTTGGGCATGCACGCGTTTGTTTAATGTATAACTTTTGTCATAAGCAAGACATTATTGTTAGCTTTACTAGCAGAAGCTTGTTGAAGGGAGAGTTTGAAAATAAAAAAATAAAAAAAAATTCATTTTCGGCCACAATCTGTGAAACTGGTGCTCTTTTTTCGTGATTTATGTTCCGACTTAAAGTCTTAGAAAAGAAACGAATAGTTTTCTTTTTCGTGAAAAATAAGAAACGAATAAATTTCATCTTCTTTTGTTTAAATATGATTGAATTTTCTGTTGATGCCTTGCCCTTGGGTATAATTGATACTGTTGACAGTGTAATACTAGTAGGTTTTGATAACTTATTTATTTTATACACACAATATTATTATATCAAATGATCTTCTTAGATGACAAGTACGACCAACGCCATTTGAATAATCAACCATTATAATGTGAATATGTCTTAATCAAATCATAATAGAATTTATATAAAGTGTATTTTAATTTTAGATTTCAATAATAATATGATATTGAAATTAATGACGTGGTACTTGAATTTGGTTTTAAAGTTTAATTTTGTATCTAGATTAATTGATATTATGTGATCCAATGAATGTTTGACACGTGTGCTCTAGTAAAAAAGTATAGTTACTTTATTGGGAGAAAAAATTGAAGTACCAAATTGGAACAAAAAATACCTCAAGTATCTACCTGTAAGAGTTTAGGTATCAAAGTGAACATTAAAGCTAAACTTAATTACCAAATTGGGACAAAAAAATTAGGTATCAAATTGATTATTGAAACCAAACTTAGGTACCAAATGGTATATCAACCCATTTTTGTACAACCAAAGATATTCCAATCGAGGGATGTTAAATGTTAACACTAAGGTGTCACTTTTAAGCATTTACTCCTCGAGTTATTGGCGCCAATAATTAAAAGAGTTAATACGTAGTTTGCCCCCCTGAACTTGTCCAAAAGTGCCCAGTTGATGCTAGAGCTTCTTTTTTTTTTTTTACTTAGTTGGTATCTAAACTTGTATTCTTTCACTTAGATTGGTACTTCTGCACGAACATCATTAGTTTGTGCTGACGTGACATTGATTGCCAATCTTATTTTGACACGTGACAACCTCTCAATATTACACGTGAGAAGCATAAATTAAAAAAATAAAAATCTTTTTAAAATATAAATTAATTTAAAAATGTATAATTTTTTGGACAAGTTTAAGTATCAACAAGATACTTTTGGACAAGTTCATAGGGCAAACTACATGTTAATCCAAAAAAAATTAACATTGTTAACAAATTGGGACAATGTGTATGACAAAATATTAGTCCAGGTACCAATTAGATACAAAAAAAAAAGTTAGGCGTTGACTAGGTACTTTTGGACAAATTCAAGAGGTAAACTACATAATAACCCTAATTAAAACGACATAAATTACAATATATTAAATCTACATATGATCTTTGGTCAAATGTGCAATTTCATACATGAACTTTGATTTGGTGCAATTATACATATAAAACTTAGATTATGGTTCATTTGTAAATATGAAACTTTAATTTTAATTCAATTTTACACTTTTAAAGAAATACATATATCAATTTATTCTTATATTGAATTAATATAATTGTTTGCGTTCGTAACATATAACTGTCAAATGGTGCTACGTCAATAAGGTTGTTAGTGATTTGTTAAATTTTATTTAAATCGAAATGTCATATATAAAATTATAGAAAATCAAAGTTTATATATGACATTACAAATTAAATCAAAATTCACATGTAGTTTTAATATTTATCCCTATCGGAAACAATGACTTAAATGAAATATATATACATCAAAAAATTTATATAGTAATATTTTAACAATTTTAGTTATTTTTTTCCAAAATCAATTAAAATTGATTATAGAAGTGAAATTCGAATTTTGATGCTCAATCTTACCATTTGAGTCAAAATTTTTATTGGCTTAATTTAACCTTTTTATTTATACAAAAAGTCACATAGATTTGAATGTGATCCAGTATGCATTGATAAATGAATAAATCTTTAAGATTTGCGTGGAAGCAGCTGTTAAGAACCAATGTCAAGTGAATATTGATTGAAGATGAAGGAGAGCTAAGTACACCAGTATTGGACTGTGGTAATTAATGAGCTTTTTTAGTTAATAGGGGCTTAATTTTATTTTTTTAAGTTCAACACAACAATAAGATCATAATCAAATTTTTACAGAATGAAAATAAATATAATTGTTCAGGAATTAATTGAGTAGATAGTTATTGGCCGACTCAAGGAATAGTTAAGTAGGATAAAGGCTTATAATTAAAAACAAAGAAAGTGAAACTCTTGAAGAGATCAATGTTGCACTTTGCCTAAGAATGACGGCCAGAAACTTGAAGAAAAAAATACAGTGAAAAAATGTGTGATGACCGGTTAACGTAGTGGAAAATGCACAAATGGATCTCTTATTAATTTTAACATACAAACCATAAGAGAATTCTATGCATAAACGCAGTGAATGAGTGGAGGATTAGTTAATTATAAACAAACTAATTGATCATGAAAATAGAATTTACGGTTTTAGAATTTGTGTATATATATTTTTATTATTATCAAAACTAATATTTTGATGTATTGTAAAACTATGAGATTTTTTTATTGAACATTAAGCATGTAAATAGTGAAATTAAGATAAATGTTAGTTTTTTCTTCCCTTGATATGCACTTGACAAGAAATGAAAAAAAATACTAAAGTTAACATTCATAATAATTTTGACTTATTATTTTATTGACAGGTGGTAGAGACAGAGAGCAAACCATCAGCTGAGGTCAAACATTTTTACGATGGATTTAAATATATCTAAGTAGGATCTTTTAAAAAAAAAAAAAAAGATGTGTAGGTAAATTTTGAAATTATGATTACCTGTATGTACGCATTATGTGAGATTAATGAGTAAAAAACCTATTAAATGAGATTTTAAAAATTAAAAGCCCTGTTCAAGGTAATGGTGATGGTTAATGCGTTGATTTAGAGTTGTTAATTGTATGGCGAAAGAGGTTAGAGGAAGTTTAGATTAATTAATTATTTTTTTTGCTCCATCTATTTTTGTGTGACAGATTTTGAAAGTAGATATGCATCACGCGCTGTCTGCAAAAGCTGTTGTTAATTTGGCTAAATAGTCCTTTAACTTAAGTTTTTTTTTTTTTGGTATTCTTTACTTAAAAAAAAAAACTATGTGATTAGATATTAAAGACTTTAATTGTTGTTTGAATAAAGAGGGTAGAAAAAAAAAGGTGTTGTGGAGGCTTTTTGATAGAGCTTAATTTTAATGAATTTATTTATGAAGGAGACTTTGTAAATTTAATAATGAGGAAGAGATTTTTGTTTCTTAATGCACTAATTGGTGCATTTGACTATAAATGTTGTGAGATCTATTTAAAAAAGGTATAATTGTTGAAATACCCTCAACGTTTATGAATTTTTAGTTTTGAGCCTTTAACTTTTTTTTTTAATTGACACCCTTAACATTACGAATTTTCAAAAATCAACTCAATTTTAACGAAAAACGTAAGTTGGCCATCAGTCAAACCATAAGTCAACTAAAGTAACCTATGTGACATGCCACGTAAACACGAGGTGACGCCATCTATAAACAAATTTGTTTAACATTTTTTTTTTTCATTTTGTTTCAATCTTTTTCTCCTCTTTTCTCCCTTCCCCTCTAATTATTGTCACTGTTGTGTCCAGCCCATCGCTGTCGCCTTTCCTCTCACTTCTCACTGTTCCAACCCCACTACCTCTCCCTTCCCTCTCACTCCTCACCGTTGTAAAAAACAAAAAGAGGACTCAGGTTGTAACCCATTTAGGGTTTTGGTTTTCTTTTAAATTAATAAAAAAAAAAAGAAAAATCAAACGTTGCTTTGTTTGGTTTTAGTTTGTTTGCTTTCGGTATATTTTATACCCTTCTTTGCTTTTCAATTCATCTACCCACCTTCTCTAATTTTCTCAAGAACCAAACATGGGAAATTTGGGTTCTTGTTCTGAAAATTCAATGACTTTCAATGATGATAACAATGATGATGAGGGAGGAGAAGTTTGGAATTTTACTCACCTTTCTAGGGTTATTGGTTGTTGTTTTTCTCAAATGGGTTGGTCCTTTTTTCATGGATAAGGTCAGTACCTTTTTTTTTTTTTATTATCCCCAGGTTCATGCCTTTGTTGCATTGCTTTGTTTATTATCTATGGGGATTGTTAATGGTTAGGTTTATCCTGGGCTTTCTTTCTTTCCTTCAAAATTTGTCAATAGGATGAAAGATTGCTCAAAAAGCTTGTTCCGATGGTAGTTGATAAGGCAAAGGAAGTGAAGGGGTTTCCCGATAGGTGGAAGATGATAATTTCGAAATTGGAGTGAACCACTGAACCCCTTCATGCTTATCAGACTTGTTGATCCATCATTGCTTTTCAAAGAAATGCTCTGTGTAAGGAACAATTGCAGGCTATTTCAAAGACATTGAAGGAAGTGATTAAATTGGCAGATTTATGTTTGAAAGAGAAGTACGAGGGAAGCTTAAGAAGATTTAAACAAAATGAAAAAAAAAAGGTTAAAGAATTTTGTTTATAGATGATGTGACCTCGTGCTTATGTGGCATGCCACATAGCCGTTGACATGCATTTTGACTGACGGTTAATTCACGTTTCTTGTTAATATTAAACCGATTTTTGAAAAATTATAACGTGGAAGGTGTCAATAAAAAAAAATTAAGAGCTCAAACCCAAAAATCTATAAATATTGAAGGTATTTTTAACAATTATAACTTTAAAAGAAGTTAAGCTTTGGAGATGTGTAGTTGGTGACACAGGTTGAGGAGAAAATTATGATGGAGTTAGCGTGAAGAGATGAAACATGTTGGTAACTTAGTGGTAGATTTTTATTGTTTATTTCTTGTGTGGATTTGGATTAGCTTTCATGCCATTGTTAAATAGTGTTTTGTTGTTTTTAATTTTCAAGAAGTAGATCATTTAGTAAGGTGCTTGTCTTATTTAAAAAAATGGATTGTTGGTTAGTAAAAGAACTGTAACTTTATTTTATTATTTCTTCTTATAAAGTTTTTTACATGTTTTCTAAATAAAAATAATAATTGTGAAGCATCTCTTTTAATATACAATTTTATGTAAATTTAAATATATAGGAATTATTACTAGACTCGAAAAACTGTTTAGTAATAATTCATTTTTATTGTTATTTAAATAATAGAGTGCCAAAGTCCTTATTAACCCTAAATCATGAGTTCTATCGCTAAACAATCCATTCTCCATCCCCCAAGAAAAATTGGAATATGCTATGCTCTACTAATTACTATTTATTACCAATAAAGGCAATGCTATTGGTCTGTGTCATCTACTCGCTCTTTCATTCGCCAGGATTTGTCATTAAACAAAGCCCGTAGTATACAGGACAGCCAAATTATTGTCAATTTTACTTCCTGCGCCATCTCGCGTTAATTCCCATTCGTTTCTTCTTTTTGGTTCTTCAAAAACAAAATTATTCTCTGTTTCGATCTTGAAGAATCCCCAAATCCCAGAAAATCAGATTAACAATTTTATCGAATTAGCCTTTAAATTATCTTGGTTCAATTTTGTTATCGTTGAAATTAAAGAGAACTGTTTTTGGTAAAAAAGAGGAAATGGCTCAAGCTGTTGAAGAATGGTATAAGCAGATGCCCATCATCACCCGCTCTTATCTCACAGCTGCCGTAGTTACCACTATCGGTTGCTCTCTCGAAGTATGCCTCTTTTTCATTTTTTATTGCTTTTATTTTTGTTTTGGTTTTATTTTTCTTTCTGGGCAATAGGATTGAAATCTTGCCTTCGATTTTCATTGACTAATTAGTGCTTGCTTTTTAATTTATATCCAATTGGGTATGAATAATTTCGTTAGATTTGATCTGTGCTTATCTCATTTTTTTCTCTAAATTTGGCGACTCCTTATTGGGTTTCCTATATGGTTGTAGCGAAATTTTATTTCTTGAGAAAGTTGGTAGGGAATATGGGCAGGCAAAGCTAACAATTTGTTTGTTCCTCCTTTCTGAGTTTTTTTTTTTTTTTTTGGTATAATGCACAATTGGTTATGATTGGTTTTCACATCTTGAAATTGAAAAAAAAAAAGAAAGAATTAAAATATATATTTGGGATTGTTATGCTAATCTAATTTACTTTTCTGAATCTTTGCAGATAATATCACCTTATCATCTGTACTTGAACCCTAAGCTCGTGGTTAAGCAGTATCAGTTCTGGCGCCTCATTACTAACTTCCTGTACTTCCGCAAGATGGGTAAATTTCATGTGCTTTTACGTCTGAGTGTTATGAAATCTCTGGTTTATTGTTGTGCCGTCAGAACGATGCTGTGTAGTATGTTGTGCTGGTCAGTGTTGTCAAGGGCGCGAGGCCCACTCTAGGTGACCCTGGTGTGTACTTGATCAAATGTGCCTAGCCCAAAAGGGTCTGAGGCCATAGGTGCGCCTTGACAACATCACTTCATGTTATTGCTAGAGATGTAGAATGTTCTCAATGGAACAAAGAGTTGTTTTTAATGTCTCCCTTCAAATGTTAGTCAAAAGTATTGAAATGCAGTTGTGTTTAGACTTCAGATGATTTTAAAAAGCTTGAACAGAGTACGTGTATGTGTAGCAGTGTAGGTAAAAGTGAAGTGACGTATGATTTTTTTTAAAAAAAAGAATAAAGTCCATTGTTCTTATGCCCTCCCTGTTTCCTTTCTTCGTAGAGTACTACACTAATAACGTTAAAACATCTTTAAAAATGATAATTGATTGCCAGGCATGTATATGTGATAAATTTGAATATGATTGAGGTCAGCATTCTCAAATCATTTAGCATCTTTAACACGGTATCCCTTGATAATGCCAGATTTGGATTTCATGTTTCACATGTTCTTTCTTGCTCGGTACTGCAAGCTTCTTGAAGAGAACTCTTTCAGGGGAAGGACTGCAGATTTCTTTTACATGCTTTTGTTCGGAGCTTCAGTCTTAACTGGCATTGTTCTTGTTGGAGGAATGATACCTTATCTGTCAGCATCATTTGCCAAGATCATATTTCTAAGCAATTCATTGACATTCATGATGGTAATTTTGTCTGCCTTTATTTACATGCAGAATATGGTTTAGTAGTAGTATATGTTTTCTGGTGTCCATTTTGGAAAGCCATCTTATTTTACTACATGTAGGTTTATGTGTGGAGCAAACAGAATCCTTTTATACATATGAGTTTTCTGGGTCTTTTTACCTTTACAGCAGCTTATTTACCCTGGGTGAGTGCTTCTATTCTTTCTATCCTTTTTTTCTTATATTGTTCTTCGAGCATGTATTTTCTTTATCAAAGCATTTTCAAGTTTTGACCAAGAAAGAAAAAGTAGCTATGTGGATTGCCCATTGGGCTAAACTCTAAAGTTTACTATTCTTATATATGTTTGTGCTGTTGAATATGATTCTACTTTTCATAGTTAAAGAGTGTAATGGCTTCTGTTCCCTGACTTTCAGGTGCTTTTGGGATTCTCTGTCCTTGTTGGTGCTAGTGCTTGGGTGGATCTCCTGGTACGTTTCCCTTCCAGAGCCTGCTTTAACGTCAAAATATTGGGACACTGTTGTATCGATTTTTTGCATATCTCCGAAATCCTTTGTTATATGTTAAGTCAAGGGGGCCAAGCTTATATTTATATAATAAAGCATTTTTTTCATATATGCTTACTGCTGGAGAGTTCATAGTGCAAGTCTCGAAAATGTGGGGGGAGTAAGTCGATGGTGGACTGTCAGACTGCCTTATAATTATGTTGTGGTCCTATAAACTGCCACCTGTTCTAGTCTCACTTTGTTTAGTTAGATTCTCACTGCTGTTATGTTCAACTTTTGCGTCTTGTTGGTTAACAATTATCATTATTACTTTTGTGGCGTTTGTTTTTATCGAACTAAATATTTGGTTGATCCAGGGAATGATTGCTGGTCATGCCTACTATTTTCTTGAAGATGTATATCCACGAATGACCGGACGTCGACCCCTAAAAACTCCATCCTTTATTAAAGCGATGTTTGCAGATGAAGCTGTAGTAGTAGCACGGCCAGCAAATGTGAGATTTGCTCCACCCGCAGATGAACTTCACAGGGACTAGTCGGCCCTTGGAAAACTAGAGCAATTTTGGTTGAATTGATCTCTGATAGGAAAGGCCTAAAAAAATGCATGGTTGGCCCCTATTTCTTAGACATGTTCAAGCTTTAACATGCTTAAATTGGTGATTATGGACAATATATATCTTTTGGTAGAATTAGAGGCGTGTATAACTGTATATCTGTTGTTATTGCTTGCACTATATGTGCAGAAATTGGGGATGAAATCTTGTAATTATTACCAGACTCTGCTTTTGGTTGTTATAGAATGCCCTTTCTCATCATCAACCTTTTTGCAACATGGGGACGTTTTACAAATATAAAATAATTCTGTATATACCACCACCAATTTGTTTCCATATATGAATCGATTGCTATTATATCTTATGCGAATTATAGCCACTTCCTGTTTTCTTTTTAAACCATTACAATAAGTTCTGGCTCTACTTTAAGATCCTAAGCCAAATTAAACGTACATATTTATTTGGCTTCATTGAAAATTAAAAATTGAAAATTCAGACTACAACGTACTTGCTGTTGCCATAATTCACTGAATGAAAGCTACATGCATTATTCACTTGGGTGTATTTCAAAATTCATTGATATTTATGGATTTAAGAATAAATTTTGAATTTTATTTTTGATCCAATGTCTACTATCTATAATTTCTTCTTAAACCTTAAATAGAAAAAAAAAAATACGATCAAGCATGCTGGAAACCACACACTCACTAATTGAGCTAAGGCTTAATTATTAATTATAAATTCTAATTAAAATTACAATTAATGCAAACTGGTATAATGATGATAGAAGAGCACTAAGGTGCAAGTTCCTCTCAATCTAGACTTAAAATGAAAAATATGTATCTATGCAATCTTTCCCAATTAAATATTAATAGTTAACTCTAATTAAAAATTTCATATATTATAATTTGATTGGTTTAAAAGTTTGGTGGTAACAAAATAAAGCTTTAAATACCTACTTTAAAAAAATTAAGAACTTAAAAGAGAAAAATTACATAATTTGAATATATATTTTTGGTATAAGCGCTTAAAAAATATGAACCAAACTAATAGTTAGGCACCGACATGAAAAACCAAAAATGATAACCTAAAACTAAGAGCAATTTTTAACTCCAAATCAAATTTGTACAAATATTTAATCCTACCAATTAAAGGATTTTGATTTCCTAATCTGGTCAACCAGTTTCACCGCCTCTAATTCCCTTCCTATATGTGTGTGTACATACACATAATATAGCTTCGTTGTATTATTAGATTGCATCGTAGAATTTGTTTTGAGAAACAAGCCTCTTAGCAATCTCAAATAAAATCATATTGACGAAGAAAGATGATAACAATAACATCATAAGGTCTTTTCCAAAAGATATGTTGGCGGAAATTCTCAAGCATGCCGCCTCACATTCCATCACTGATTTCGTCAACGCCAAGTTAACTTGTAAAGCTTTTCTTGGAGCATCAAACTACCATCAAATTTTCGAGAACGTTTCCATGGACAAACTTAGTGTCGTTCCATGGCGTAAAAGTGAGAGTTTTTCAGAAAAGATGCAAAGCTGCCAAGAATGACGAAGCATTATATAGGAAAGGAATGGTCGATTGTTTTAGTCGAAGGAAATAGGAGTCTGGTCTTTGTTTGAAGCATGCGGCAGAGAAAGGTCAGGTCAAAGCCATATATGCCTACGGCATTATCTTGATTTGTTTCGGAGGTTCAAGTTGTGTCGTCTCTCGATCTTGCAAATTCTAGTAAAAGAAGTTCAAAAATCATTGCTAGTTTCCGTTTGAAAACCGAGAAGTTTTTGAGCAGCATGTGGGTGTATGTTGCATTGACCGGCCGAAACAAATCGGCTGTAATTGCTGCCATCATGACATCAGACTGACCTGTTCGAGTTCTTCAGAAGGCCAATCTTGGGAAGCAAGTAACAACGTCAGCTGTGGTTGCGATTTTTGTTTTTGGGATCACGAAGCAACTCTGTTTGTAGTTTGCTTAGGAAATATTTAGTTAATTAAAGTCAAATTAGCCTAGTGCATGCAATGTAATCTAAGCTGTGTCTTATATATCTATTGTTTTAATTGCAGAAACACTTGTTAACCCATTAAGCAAAGTACTTGAACAGAGCTGATAAACTGAAGAAAACAGTTTGCCCTTATTTATTCAGGTCCCTTGACTTCTCCCTCGACAGTGCAATATATTCATCTCTCAGGCTGTTATATTTGAGGATCAGGTCATGGAAAGCTTCCTTTTTCTCACCTGGGGTTTCCTTTTTCTTCTTCTGCTCCAACCGAAGCTTCACAGTTTCGATTTGTTTCTTGAGCTCTTGGATCTTCACCGTTTTCTCCTCGTGCTGCTTCTGCAGTGTTTCCAACTCTGACGCCGGTTTGCCTAACAGTTCAGTATTTCATATAACCAGCAAAATCCACACACACAAAAAAAGAAAAACAGTAGCTATAATATAATTTAATTAAAAAATTAAGTTGATAATTTCTAGATTGAGAAATCATGTTACTTGGGTTGAAAAAAATAATATGCATTATATCGGGGGAAAAGACAAGGGAAGGAAAGCGTTTGAATATATCATATATATTATACAAGCTTCCATATTATGTACTTTTTATATAAACATTTGACCCCCCAAATATGTTGTGTCTGAATTTATGGGGAAAATATAATTCGAAGTGGTAAGAATTTGGTACCTGCCGAAAGGTTATAAGAGCTACCACTTCTGTCTTCCATGATTTTCTTCCCAGGTTCCTGTTGGACGGCTTCATTCAGGCTCAAATTCAAACGAGCTATAAACTACTTCAAATCCACCAAATAGACTTACATGTTTTAAGCTTGATTTCCGAACAATTTGATGAATGCAGTAAGAAAGAAATAAACAACTACGCCTTGCACATAATGCCATTGGCATTTTGAGAGAAGTAAGCATCAGATTTTACCTCAAAAACTATAGTTGAAACACCAAGTCAATGAAGATTAAGATTAAGAAGATATTAGCTAGCGAAGATAATATAGTTTTAAGATCTACATTAGTGCTTACTCTGTTTACGCATGTCGCTGATGTGTCAACATCAACTTTCGGAGCCAAAAATTAGACGCATCGTTAACATATATGGCCACCTTGGTATGTTTTTCTTAATTAGCAATCAATATACATGCAACACAATCTTAACTAGCCTTATAAGAAAGAGATGAAGCTAAATCCAATGCAAGAAAATCCTAACCTTTTCTCTTTGTTGGTGGACACACTTCACACTGAAATGCAGTTGGTGTTATAATGAAAGAACTTCCTCAATTTACGTGTACATATAAAGATGGAGCTATGACAAAGAAAGAAGGTTTTTGCAAGTTAAACAGAAAAGAGCATCTTCCATTGATAGAAACAATTATTAAGGCCATAGAATCTCTGGGTACGATCATTTGCTGAGCCCCTTGTTAGTGAAAGTCTCTCCATCTGGTCCTCACATGCCCATGTATCTCTGGTGCTATTAAAAAAGAATCAGAATACTTCATATTTTCATGCTGAGTGATGATGATATCATGCAAATAAGGAGCAATGTATGACGTGACGTCTTTTATATTTTTCTTCAATTTGGACGTGCTTTTGAGCTCATGAGACAAATAGGGAAATCAATCATGGTTTCATTTCATGGCACTCAATGTTTTTTGTTTGCTTTTCTGTATTGGCTCAGTTGCCATATGCGGGAACTTTCTTGGAAGTTCAAGGACCGTATAAATGAAACAAAGTTTCAACATAAAGAAAACTATGATGTAACTTTTCACGTGTAAGGTTTGTGGGATCATTTTTAGATCTAGAAAATTATAGTCATTTGATTAAGCTACATAAGAAATTTGAAAATTGTATTGATAACTTGAAAGTTGTTAAATCAGTTGTCAAATACGTTGAGTTTTTTGAAAATCAATTTCTTTGTTGAACCTGATTGAATTGATTGAGTGGTAAACTCACTTTCTTCAATATAAATTCTATGTGACATGATCAATGATAAATTGATAATTTTTTTTCTCTTTTTATTTCAGCCATTGATTTTAACTCCTCCACATTTCTAAGATGCCAAACCAAAAATAATAAAATTATTATTCAAAAACTCATTTTTTTTAAAATATTAAAATTCATACTTTTATATAATTATATCATGTTTTATAATTAATTTAAATGTAATTTTTTTGTAAGGTTGGTTAAAATTTTCATTTCACTCTTAAATGACCTGATTCAAATCCTATTATTCCTACTCTCTTTTCAGTAAAAATGTCACGGAGGCTTCTGTACTAGACTTAAATTGTATTTTGCCCCACTTTATTCAAAAAATGAGTAAATTAGTCCATATACATTAAATCAAAGAGCAAACTGGTCCTTTCATTAAATTAGTAACATGTGGCATATCAAGTGCATCTCATTCTAATATTCATGTGGTCAATTTTCTCTTTGATATAACATATAGAGACTAATTTGCCCATTTTTTGAAATAAATGGAGCAAAATGTAATTCGACTCCTGCCACAAAGGCCACCATGATACTTCGCAAGCTACTTGAGTTTGACTTGAAAAAAATTTAAATTTGATTTGATAATTATTGAGTCGAGCTTGAATAGCTCCAGCTATCGATTGAGCTAATTTCGAGCTTAGTAATACTTGACTCGAACGGCTCACGAGCCTTACCCAGCTTTTCATATTTTTATATTGTTAAATTACGTTATTGCCCTTAATATATATTATTAACCTTAAGCTTAATTACTAAACCGAGTTCGAGCTTGAGTTTGAGTTCAAGTATAGAAATTGATAAACGAGCTTAATCGAGCTCAAGCTCGAATAGCTCGATTATATATCTAATCAATCTCGAGCTTAAAAATAGATGTTCGATCGAGCTTGAGTCAAATATCAAACTTCAAATTTCGAGTTGAGCTTGACAATATTCAAGCTTGGCTCAGCTCGATTATACCCTTACTTTTACCCTTTCGTGATGAAAAAATTCATGTGAATGAATCCTGAATATGAGGTAAGGTTTTGAAATGTGACGAGGATCTTAATCTTTAAGAATGATTGCTTGTTATTAGAAAGGAACATTTAAAGTTAGGTAATGTCGAAGTTGAATATTTTATTTATTTTATAAATTAAGTAAAAAGGAAAATATTAATTATATATAGTATATACATATAAGTTTGTTATCGTGTACAATAGTGGTGAAGTATAAGAGTTAATTCATATAAGTATAATTTAGTTTTTCATGTATAAACATTATAGTAGAAAAGTTTATTAGTCGTTTCTAAGAATTTGTATTCAGCAAAAAGTCTGCCCTCTCTGGCACGTCTCTGGTCTGCTTTTTGGCACACTATTTTTTTCTAGGTTTTCTTGTTTGTTTTTTCTGATCTCTGTGGCTGAAAGAGGTTAGACGGCTTCTATAGATCTTGATTTCTTCATTTGAAGGCTTCACCTGCAATAAATGGAAGAAGAGTTAGCAAGGTTATCAATCGCTGAAGAGGATGAAATTTTACAGATCTAAGTCGATCAGAGTGACGAAGGGAGAGAAGAAGTATTCAGGTTAGTAGGGTGTTTTTTAACTGCTAGTGTTATCCATTTTCCTGCTATGAAAAACACTATGGCAAATCTGTGGCATCCTGTAAGAGGGGTGAATATTCGGGATCTGGGCGAGAAGAGATATTTGTTTCAATTTTATCACATCATGGATTTAGAAAGGGTGATGAAAGGATCCCCATGGATGTTTAATAATCATTTGTTAATCTTACACAAGTTAAAGTGGGGGAAGATCCGCTAAATAGCCCTTTATTCATGGCACCTTTTTGGGTCCAAATACATGAAATCCCCATTGGTTTATTTTCAGAAAACTTGGCAGTTCAATTGGGGAATTTTATAAGAGAATTTGTGGAATATGATGGGTCAATTCTGAGTAAAGAAAATAGAAATTACATGCGGATAAGAGTCAAGATTGATGTAAGATGTCCGCTGAAGAGGAGAAAACAAATTTTGTTTTGCGGGAATCGCTCATATGTTAAGTTTCGTTATGAACGACTGTCTCTGTTTTGTTTCTTCTGTGGGCGTTTGGGTTATAATGATTCTTTTTGTGAAGCAAAAATGATGTTAAGGGTGGAAGTTAATGAGATGAGATGGGATCTAACACTACGGGCTCAACCACAGAGGGTGGTAATACCGAATAGTGTATGGCTGAGAGAGGACGAGGTTGGGAAATGGAAAGATAATGATGCTGGTTCTCACACAAACGGAAATAGAGCTTGGACCAGGGAAAATAAAACAGGGAGCTATGGAAAGTCAATTGATCCAGTGTTGGGGTTTAGTTTGAATGGTCGAAAGATTTTGGGAACTCATACGGGGGTCATTCAAAATTTGGATGCAAGTCTTTCTGATATGGAACATGATCTGGAGGATGAGGTCTTAATTGGTGAGGAAGGCAAAAAGCGAGCGAGAGGGGAGACGGAGGGGATGGAAATTTTAGAAAAGGAGAATAATCTGATAGGGAGAAATAGGAGGGATTCGGAAGGTACCCACTTTATATCGACGGCTGCCAAGAGGCAAGCCGACCGGACGCAATGAAACTATTAAGCTGGAATGTTCGTGGATTGGGGGGTCCACGATCAGTTAATAGAATTCGGCATATGCTGAAGATACAAAACCCCCAAGTGGTCTTCTTTATGGAGACAAAAGTTAGAAAAAGTAAAATGGAAAGAATTCGTTTCAGTTGTGGATATGTTAATGGGATTGAAGTTGATCCAAAGGGTACAAGAGGTGGGTTATGTTTGGCATGGAAGCAAGAGGTGAGAGTTAAACTTCGACAATTTTCAAGAAGATATATCGATGTGGAGGTTGATGAAAATGACTCTAGGGGAAAATGGAGGTTTACTGGTTTTTATGGATCTCCATATGAACATGATAGAAATAATTCATGGGCTGATCTGAAGAATTTATACATAGAAGAGAGGGTTCCATGGTTAGTTTGTGGAGATTTCAATGAGATTATGTACGGGTTCGAGAAAAAAGGAAGGATTCCTAGAGATGAAAAAAGAATGGAGGATTTCTAAAAGGCAATTTTAGATTGTGGTCTCATGGATATGGGCTTTTCGGGGAGATGGTTCACATGGGAAAGAGGAAATTTACCGGAGACAAACATACGAGAGCGACTTGACAGAGGAGTTGCAAATCAAGATTGGGTGGCACGGTTTCCTGACGTTTCAATTCAACACTTAACTCATTCTTTTTCCCATCATTACCCACTTTTAGTAAACACGGAAAAAATAGATCATAAGGCAAGGGAGATAGCTTTCAGATTTGAAGCCTGGTGGACAATGGAGGAATCATTTGAGGAGGAAGTTAAGACTATTTGGGAATCATCTTCAGGTAATTTGTTGGTGAAATTAGACGAGTTAAAGAATGGGTTGAGATGATGGGCTAGTCGAATACAAGCTGACCGAAAGCAGAGAAAGGATTTTCTAACCGACAGATTAGTAAGGATTTTCTAACCGACAGATTAGTAGATTTTCTAGATGCAGAGAGAGACGACAACAATCTGGCTGAGTTGATTGATACTAAAGTTCAATTGAATCTGGAAATTGACAAGGACGAACGCTATTGGGAACAAAGAGCACGCATAAATTGGCTAAAATATGGCGACCAGAATACTACTTTTTTTTCACTGTCAAGCCACACAATGAAGACGAAAAAACATGATTCACAGGTTGCAAGATGAGAGCGGAAGAGAAACAGAAATCAGCCAAGACATATCAGACATTGCGAGAGATTATTTTCAAAAGCTTTTTCGATCTGAAGAAAGGGGAAGAAGTGAACATCTGTTGTCAGGAATTGCGAATTGTATAACAGAGAAGGACAATCATCAACTTATGGAGCCGTTCACAAAGGAAGAGATTAGATCAGCAACATTTGAAATGGGTCCTACAAAAGCCCTGGGGGAAGATGGATTGCCGGCATTATTCTACCAAAAATGCTGGCACATTGTTGGTGATGCAGTTAGCAAATTTTGTCTACAAAATCTGAATGAAGCGAAAGAATTTAAGCAGGTAATGCTACAAACATAGTTCTTATTCAAAAAGTTGCAAATCCTATTAATATGAAACAATTCAGGCCAATTAGCCTTTGTAATGTCTTATATAAAATCATGGCGAAAGCCATAGCAAATAGGCTAAGAGGGGTTATTGGGAAGTGCATAGACATGGCTCAGAGCGCGTTTGTTCCTGGAAGGTTGATTTCAGATAATGTAATGCTCGCTTATGAACTCCTTCACACATTAAAACAGAAGAGAATAGGTAGGAAAGGATTTATGGCTGTGAAGCTCGATATGAGCAAAGCTTATTATAGAGTTGAGTGGAATTTTGTTGAAGATATCATGACTCGAATGGGTTTTGCTTCTAGTTGGGTAGAAACTATCATGAAGTGTTTAAACTCTGTCAAGTATTCGGTGGTTGTAAATGGATGCAAAGGAGATTTTTTTCACCCGAAAAGAGGCTTACGTCAAGGAGATCCGCTTAGTCCATTCATATTTCTCTTGTGTGGGGAGGGTTTATCTAGCCTCATGCGCCTTGCAATGTAGGAAGGGCTGTTAAAAGGGGTTAAAGCCAGTAGGAGCGGGCCGCAAGTATCGCACTTATTATTTGCAGATGATTGTATTTTATTCAGTGAGGCGTCTAAAAGGGGAGCTACAGTTTTAAAGGAGATACTGAGAAAATACAGGAGGTGTTCAGGGTAATACGTCAATTTTGATAAATCAACTGTTTTTTTTCAGTAAGAATACTTAAGATTCTGACAAAAATTTGGTGGGCAGAATTTTAGGCGTCAGATGTTCAACTGATCCAGAACGTTATTTAGGATTGCCCAACATGGTGGGAAGGAAGAAGAAGGAATCGTTCCAGGTACTGAAAGACCGAATTAAGCAACGAATAGATCATTGGAGCATAAGACATTTATCGCAGGGAGGAAAAGATGTTTTTATAAAATTCATTTTGCAAGCCGTTCCAACTTATTCGATGGCATGCTTTCTGTTACCTAAAACATTGTGTGATGAATTTGAAAATATCATGGCCAAATTTTGGTGGCAAAAAGGGCAGGGGAAAAAGGGCATACACTGGTGTGCGTGGAAAAAGTTATGCATCTTAAAGGAATGTGGTGGTCTTGGTTTTCGTAACATGAGCCAATTCAATATCGCTATGCTTGCTAAACAGGGGTGGCGATTGATTTGTTATCCAAACTCTTTACTGGTGAGAGTTCTTAAAGCTAAGTATTTTCCACATTCAAATTTTTTTAGTGCTCAGTTAGGCAACTCACCTTCACTTACCTGGAGGAGTATTTGGGCGGCCAAGGGTCTGCTCCATAGCGGATTGGGCTGGAGAGTGGGGCGGGGACTGGAATTCGAGTATGGGAAGATCAATGGATACCAGGACAGGTGGTGGAAGAAAGAAGAGACAGAAACAATAATCAAATTGAGTTAGTGTCTGAATTAATTGATGCTTCTAATAAAATGTGGAAAACAGATTTGGTGAATTCTACCTTTTCAGCGGATACTGCACAAAAGATCCTGCGAATCCCGTTGGCGAAAAACCCAGGAGAGGACTTTCAGATATGGAATGAGGAGCTTTCTGGTGAATTCTCGGTTAGAAGTGCTTACAAACTTTTACAAAGTGCTAATCTGGATCCTAGTCACCTATTAATACAAGCTGATCTAAAATTTTTTTACAAAAAACTCTGGAATATTCAGCTCCCATCAAAGATCTTAATTACAATCTAGAAAGCTTCATGGAATTACTTGCCTACCCTAGTCAATCTAAGATAAAAAAGAATAGCAGAAAATACTATTTGCCCTAGATGTAGAACTGGAGAAGAGGATATTGGCCATGTGTTTTGGCTTTGTCCTGTTACAAGAGAGATGTGGCAGTTGTTAGATATTTCCTGGATTAATGATCAGACAAATCAGAATTTTAGAGATTGGCTTACCTGGGTTTTCACGAATAGCAACCATAAACAAAGCCGGGTGTTTTGTTGTACAGTCTGACTCATGTGGGGTCGAGAAACAGATTCATACACGAAAGTAAATCAGATTCGGCAAGGGATCTAGCATCAAAAGTTCGAAGATATTTGGCTGAGATTGAGGGTCTAGAAGAAAAGAAGAGTACCTTAAACACATGCAGGAGTACAGAACCGCAAGAGCCAACCTTAGGGGTAACAATTTACTTCGATGCGCCTTCAGGTGCAGAGAAGCCAAACCGATGGCTGGTCTGGTGGTCCTTGACAGAATAAGAGAAATAATAAACACAAAGTCAGTTTTAAATTTAAATGTCCCTTCCTCTTTTGTAGCAGAAGCATATGCTGGGCTTCACGCGGTCAGATTAGGTATCTCAATGGGGATCAACTCAGTCACGATAAAAGGAGACTCGTGCGCGGTGATACAGAAATGCAAAACAACAGAGAAGGACAAGTCTGTTATTAGTGCGATTATCAGCGACATTCAAGAAGAAGCGAAACAATTTCAAGATATCAGATTTCAATTCATTCACAGAAACGAAAACGTGTTGGCTCACAAAGTAGCAGATGAAGCGATTAAAAGAGATGCAACACCGTACCTGAGACGAGACGAAAACCATAGTCCTCAAGCAAGCCCGGAAGGAAGATGGAGACAGAGGCCAGACTAAGATTGGTATAGAGAAGGAGAAGATGAACAAATAGCAGAAGAGAAGATTGGAGAAGCTATCGTCTGATACAGATGGGAAATGCTGAAAATGAAAAGACAAGAGAAATGCCACCTAGCTGTAATTGAATCGGCAGCAATGAATACCCTAGTTTCCTTTTTCATAGCATTTATTCATTTTAGTCTCCTAAGTGTTTTTGTCGATTTTCAATTTGGTTTTAGCTAAAAGCCTGATGGTCAATTAATACCAAAAGGCCCAATAACGTTTTCTATTGTTTTTTAATTCAATAAAAGGCCGTCGGTTATTATTTCGAAAAAAAAAAAAGAAGAAAAGTTTATTAGTCAAACTTGCTCCAAAAGCTTTATTGTTCAAAAGGTAGCTGATGCCTGATGGCGGCTGTTTTTCTTTTTTACTTCGGTTTCTAAGTCATTGAATGGGCAAAAGCAATCGGAAACGATAACTTGGTTTTAAGGATGCGTAAAAATTGTATTAAATATTTAATCCTACCAATTACAGGATTTTGTTTACCTAATCCTGGTCAATCAGGGCACCGCCTCTAATTCCCTTCTTATATAGCTTTGCTTTGTAGGATTTGATTCAAGAAGCAGCTTCTTTATAATCTCCCAACGGAATCATGACGAATAAAATTGTTAACGACATCGCAAGGTCACTTCCAGAAGATATGTTGTCGGAAATTCTCAAGCATGCGGCGTCGAATTCTGCCGCTGATTTCGTCAATGCCAGTTTAAGTTGCAAGGCCTTTCGTGCTGCTTCGAATTACGATCAAATCTTCCAGAACGTTTCAATGGAGAAACTTAACTTCGTTCCATGGCGTAAAAGCGAGAAAGTTTTGCAAAAAAGATGCGAAGCTGCCCAAAACGCCGAAGCTTTATATAGGAAAGGAATGGTGCATTGTTTTAGTCTAAGAGAATTTGAATTTGGTCTCCATTGTTTGAAGAAAGCGGCCGAGAAAGGTCACGTAGAAGCTATATATACTTACGGTATTATCTTGATTTGTTTCGGGGGTGAGCTAAGGGAACAAGGGCTTCGAATTATATCGTCTCTTGATCTCACGAATTCTAGCAAAAGAAGAACAAGAATCGTGACCAGTTGCCGTTTAAAAACCGAAAACATTTTGAGCAATATGTGGGTGTACGCTGAATTGACCGAACCCACACGAATCAGCCGTAGTTGTGATGGTGACATTAGGGAAAGACCGAATCGTTCAAGTACTTTTTCGGAAGGCGAAGCTTGGGAAGCAAGCAAAAACGTCGGCTATTGTTGCGATCGATGTTTTTGGGACGGTGAAGCAACTCTGTTTTGTAGTTTGCTTAGGAAATATTTAATTAATTAGAGTGCACGTAATCTATGCTATTTCTTCTGTTAATTGTAGATACCAATCAATATTCCAATTTGTGGCTCAGGTGATTTCAATTTATTTTGGGCCGACAATGATTAAACAAGTTGCAACTTTAATAATGTGAATTTGGTTTATTCAATTAAAGGTAAATTTAATATTTTCGTGGATTTTTTTCAACTTAAATTAAATTAGTTGTGCTAAAGATTTCAGTGATGGTCCCTAGTCCCAATGGCTGCTACGCACGTGAATGATCCTTTTTGTCGTTGTAGTGAGAGATCCACTCAAAAGGGAAAATATTATCTAGCCAACTATATCAAGGGACTGTTTAGGTAACAGACTTGTTTAGAGTAGCAGTAGAAGGGGAAAAAAACAAGCCCTTGTTGTTAAGTTGTTTGCAGTTAAAGCCTGTTTGGTGGTCTGAATGCTTATCTTCCACCTCAGTTCCCGGCTGTTCTACAATTTAGATTCCAATAATCTGACCAACGGATCGGACAGATAAGAGAGAGAAATTGAAACATGCCAATATAATGTGGGCCAAGTGCTTGTGTTTCTTGACATATCAAAATGAGAGGTTTCTTTTCTTTTTGAGATAGATGGAAGGAATTTTAGATTATATTTAATCAAATAAAATGTAATGTACAGTTAATCCCATCTCCATAAACATGGCTGCTGAACCTGGATGTTTGTTTCCTGGAAAATTCTGAAGTTTTAGAATTACAGGAGCCATAGTCCAAACCAAATTCAATCTTTCATCCTTGGGATCAATCTTTGGTACAATCAAATTCCCCAGGTTCTCACCCCAGACCAATCATAGCCCACAAATAAGGTTTACAATCTAAAGAAAAAAAAACAATAATGTTCCCAATTTCAGGCGGCCCTTGCAAGAACTTCGACCCTATCAGGCACATCTGCAGGGTCAATATAGAAACTACCCCTCCTGAAAGTCCTTGGCACGGTTACTGTCAAAACCCCATCTTCATATTTAGCTGATATTCCATCAATATCTATGGAACCAGGCAGCCGGAATTTCCTCTTGAAGTCCATGGCTGGTTTTGTTGAGTCATCGATGGCCTCGGTCCTAATTATAAGATATCTTGAGTCCTCAACTTCCACTTTTATCTCCTCCTTCCTCCCCCCTAATGTATAGTACAAAAAGAAAAAAAAGAAAAACCATGGCATGAAACTAGTTTCTGGTACATAAATTATCAAGATAAAGGAAAAGAAGATAATGAAAAGAAAATTTTCCATGGCAGAGAGTTACCAGGAAGATCAACAGAGTAAACGTGAGCCTCTGGGGTTTGAGTCCAATTAACATGGCTTTCAGGAAGAAGCTGGTTGGAGAAAAGGGCAGGAGATGGAAGGAGATAATGATACAAGGGAGAAAGTTGGTATGATGGGAAGGAAAACTCCATTTTTAGTGGGAGGGAACTTTTCTTGGCTGCCTAATGGATATATAGCGATTGGGGTTGGTTTTATAACGTGATAGGAACAGGGTTGTCTGCACTTAGGCCAAGTGGGCAAGTTGGGGGTCATGGAGGCATTTAATTGAGGACCTTATTGGCTATTCAAAGGTTCAATCAAACTTTACTTTGTATAGTAAAAAGGTTGTTTTTGTAATGACAGACTTGATCTAGCATGGCAGGGGCTGTCGAAAATGACATGTTACTTTGCACATACTACTGAGATTTTAAAAGTGAGAACTAAAATATTTGTTCGTGTACAGATTTCAAACCAAGTATTGAAGTATTCAGGCCCATGGAAGCATTAGAATTGGAACTTGGATGGTATCCACGTATGTATTGTAGGATGAAAAAGGAGAAAAAGAAAAGGAATAGAAACCACGATTCTCATTTCCTCACGAAACAGTCGTATTATTGCAGTCAAAATCATATGTGCCATTGCTAATTCCCTAATGGTCTCAGATACTTTAGAAACAGTCTTATTATAGCAGTCAAAATCAAAGAAAACAGAAAACTGTCTGACTATAATAATGAAATTTACCACCAAGTTAAAAGTTAAGCAGAATAATATCTGGTAGCTTCAGTCAGAGGAGGGACAAAAAGTTCGTTCGCAGCCATTGTTTTTATTAATCAGAAGTGATGGAAAAATCATAAAGTTTACATCATTGTATTCAACTCAATAAGGGAAACAGCCTATCTTGCAATAAGAATTTCATTCCCAGATTGTCTCTCAGCCAATATCTTATCGGTAGGTAAAGCAGCTAACAACATTCAATATCTACTTCTAAAATAAAATCATGAAAAAACTTTGGGTTCCGGTGTCCAGTGATGCCTGAAATTTGAGTCATGCATTTACCCCCAGCACAAATCCATTGCTGTAAGAAGGAAGATTGGTGGAAGAATCATGATTCTTCACTGGGGAACGGAAGGGATTAGGTGTCACTGGGTGGGTGATATGTAGTCCAGCACCACGTAGAACCTGTTTAGCATTTGCACACAAAATTTCAGATTGCTCAGTGAAGAAAGCAGGGACGCCGATGGCTTTAATCAGATCAAGAGCACCACCCCAGCTGGAATACCTATCCAATGCACAGTTCAGAGCAACTATAACATGGGGGGAAGGCAAGTAGGTGGCTTCTTCCTGATAAACACCCCTTACTAGATTCACCCTAACTCTGCTACTAATTCCTGATGTGGTACCTGACAAGTTTGTCGGAACTTCAGGTCCTACCATAATGATTTGTATATTACCCAACCCGTTTAACAAGTGACTGATTTCAGAAAATGCAGGCATCCAATCCATCTCCCCTTCAGGCCCCAGGTAGTGAAGAATCACCTCCTTTCCCTTTAGTAAAAGATTCTTTGTATTGATACTGAGAGCCATCAATATATGATAAACAGTCAAAGGGTGGGAAAGAATATCAGCAACAGGGCTCGACAATGGCAGGGATCGAAGGTTATAGTACTCGGACCAACCAGAAAGAAGGATAGGGCTAGAGATCCCATCTCGAAGTTGATTGCGGAAGGGCAAATCACCAGGGTATTCTTCATCATCTAGCCCACCCCAGGAATCCCATAACCCACCTTTAACTGGAAGGAGACCAAAAGGGCAGTGAGAGTAGCAACTGCACTTCCTTCTCCACATCCCTTTCTGATGGATTCCCAATGATTCAAGCCATTTACAAGGTTGGGCAGCAGAGCAAGGGAACATGAAGATTTTCATTACAAGCTCTTCTTCCCTTTCCATCATAGCTTTGTACAGACCGCACATGCTTTTATGTGACTCCTTCCAGTGCTGCTTTTGGCAGAGAGAAGTGCAGTAGACCACTGCTCGACATCGCCCACAGCAGAGAGATTGATCTCCATTAACTTCTTTCTCACACATTGCACAATGCCTTGAGCTTGAATTTGAGTTTACTCTAATATCCATGAAGGTGACCTCATCTGGAGGCTCTGCATACTTGGTTGGTGTTGAGCTGGCGGTTGAACTTATCTTTTCTTCATATGCCTGACCAGGTGGATGTGAGATTGTAACAGCAACAAGCTCATGACCTCTAGCCATTTCTGGAGGCCACTGAATGTCAACTGTCTCGATAAAGGGGTCAAAACTTATCGACCTTGTCCAGTTTGGACCACTTTCTTTATCCGCCTGAAGCAATGGGTGCACCAAGGAAATGGCTCTCATGAAAGCATAGACAAACTTCAGTTCTTCCAGGGTAGGATTCCTAAATTGAAGCTCACCAGAAGATGTGCAGCGTGCGACATCAATAACAGGAAACCGATCATTCCCAGATGCTTCCAATGACAATGACTTGATCATTTTGCGGTTGGAAGGAAACATTAATGTCTCAAGCTCGTACGTGACCCTCAAAAGCTCAACATTTGGAACTCGAATAGTCTCCCTTGAGCCTGTCATCTTCTTAGCATCATTTTCAGATCTAAACATATAAAACCCAATATCCCCACCATCTCCTCCAATAAACTGGGAACACGGAAAAGGCTGTTTTTTGCCTGACCAATCCGAATCTTTCCCGACTCGGACACCAAACAAATGCCCTGGGCGCAATCTTCTCCAAGGTTCAGTTCTATATAAGGCAGCAGAGGCTTTAAATAAGGGCTTTATAAAGTTAGAAGAAATGCCTTCTACCTTCATAAGGCACGTCCCGGATCCAGGACCGAGACCAGGACCGGAACCAAATTGCTCCTGGAATCTATCAAACAGATTCTTCAAATGTAAATCCATTCCGACCCTAGTATGAAATCTAGCAAAATCCTGGATGTCTCTTAGAAAACGAGATAAAAGACAACAATTCCAGTTGCAAAGATGAAATCAGTCAAAATCTGTCAAGAGATCTCATAAGATAATCACTTTAAACCCAGCATTTTCTCCAAGCATATTCAGTAAAGAGCAGCTATTCCAGCAAGTAATTGCTTTACACGCTAAAACTGCTTAAAACCTAGAAAGAAGGAAATTCTGATTACCAGGCAAGATGAAAGAGTTAAAAGCAAGAATGGAAACCAGTCAATTACCTCAATTTGGAAGACAAAAGGTTAAAAATTCATATCATGTCTTAGCTGTACTTTAGAATTCTCCTTCAACATTCAGATTCAAAAGAGTGGAAGAGTTGTCAAAGATCCGTTGCCTTTTAACTTTCAGACCGAAGAGTTCACAGTTTGTACAGCGCACACTTCAAGTAAAAGACCAAAAAGGAAACTCATTCGAGACAATTAAAAGGTTATTGTAAAAACCCAAATTAGCCCATATTTTAAGAAAAAGAAAAAAGAAAAACCCTCTGATTTCATGTAAAATTATCAAAATATACATTAAATAACATATTTCATATTTCCTTGACTAAAGTGATATCTTTAAATTATATAAATTTTGATATGTATTTCTCCTACTTAACCTTTAGTTACCCATTTAAATAGGTAACAAACAAACCTATTTCGGTCATTTTGACAAACACCATATCAGCTTACGTTCCCATTCTTTGAAAGCTTTTCTTTCCCAAACTATTGCAGTACTTTTTCACTTGCTGATAATAAAAAGAACTACTACAGTATTTTCCTAACCTTTTCCCAACAAAACCTTTCTCACTCGAACCATGAGCCTCATCATCAGGAATGGTATACAGTTAAGCATTATATAATTACAATGACAGTTGCAAATTTTCTGCCCAACTTATGGGTCTTTTTCTCTTTTTATAAAAATAAAAAAAGAAAGAATTAAACACCACCCCCAATGTCACCTATACTCAGTAATGAATTAAACACTAATCATTCATCAAGACTTTTGACAGTAAGGCTCGTTCCTTTTCTGTTTTTAGTTTGACAACTTGAAAACTAAGATTGTGGTGGTGGGATGGCATCTTTGGCATTAGATTCCACACCATTGGTGTCAGCCGCCATTAAGGAACTACTACTATCTTCGGGTACAACCATTTCTGGAACAGTTTCTTCAGCTGCAGGCTTTGGCTCAGATGGGATAGTTTCTACTCCAAATATCATTACTGGTTGGCTGGTCATTGACTCAGAGCATGAAACAGTCGTAGCAGTTGTGGCAGCCTCACTTGCAGATAATCCATCCATATGAGACGTGCCAGCTCCACCAATTATCTTTGTAGCAAGCTCCAATTCAGTATCTTGAGAAATATCTACATCTTGCCTGGATGAAGCCTGTTTTTCGAACAAGTTGATTCGAGTGGGTTCACCACCATCGGCTTGAGCTTCAGGCTCAGAAATTTTGGGAGTTTGGTTGTTACCAAGGACAAGGTTTTTCACATCATCATGAAACAATTCCTGTGACTTAAGATCAGAACATACGGCCCGGTCATCAACTTGAGGATTTGGATTTACAGTCTTAGCGGCTGGCACATCAGCAGTAAACATTGCAGACACTGGCTCAGATGTATTAAGTGCCTGCACGCTAATATTTGGTCCTTTCATCTGCTTTAAGGCTTCAAATCCCAGCGGTGACTGATCCTGTCCCACAGCTTTATCTGTCTGCAATCCGGAATCTAAGATTCGGTCTTGCAGGACCTTTTGCCCCAGCGGAAGACCAGTGTCATTAATTGGCAAGTTACTAGCTAGAGGAATTGAAATAGAGGCAGATTGGCTCTTACTAGCAGCCATGGCACCAGAACAAAGCCCAATTTGTAGAACTTGGTCTGGAAGGTTAGGTGCATCATTTTTATCCTCAACAGGCTTCTCACTTTTCCCTGATGGACTCACAGCATGGAGATGACCCTGTGCGTTTACCAATGGGATAGGAATATCATTTCTTTCATACATCTTAACATGCGGAGCCACATCATTTTCAGCAGTAATCGGAGTGAATCGCCCTGGTAGAAATGCAACACCCCTAAGGTGCATGTCGGTATCACAAACCTTAACATTAAGAAGATACCCAGCATCAAATGAACCTTCAATGACACCAGAAACCATCTGACCTACCATTTCATTAGACGTAGGGTCACTTGTTCCCACACTCTGCTTGTTTTTCAGATTCTCAGTTGCAGGTGTCGGAGGTGTGCTGTCCCGTTGAATACTATCATCCTTACGTGGACGCCCACGTCTCCGCTTTACAGGGGGATCTGCTGTCAAAGATATGCTCGCCCCTTGACTCTGGTTGCTCATCATCCACAAATGGATGCACAACCTCCTTTAAGCTATCTTATAACAAATCCTAGTAAAAAATCTTCCTGCGTTTACCTGCAATGATGAGAGTAATTAAAACTTTTTTCATCCATATGCCCAATCGAGAACTGAATGCACTAGGAAAATGGTAGAAAAACATAGTTAATCAACACTACTACCACTTCTTTTGCCATGCTAGTAAACAGTATTTTACAAGAATCAAATATATCAGACTATATAACGTCAGGTCTGGATTATTATTAACGTAAAGTTTGCCTATCGGTGCTATAGCTAAGTGTTCTCTTGGAGTAGGCCCCAGGTTTTGGCCTAATAATTTTATTTAAATAAGTGCTCAATGACACAAAGGAATTAATGTCTTAATTTTCTCAAGTGACAGATAGTATATAAATGGGTTAGATTTGAACAGCTAAGATCACCTACACAACAAAAGGAGCTACTGGTGAACTGAGATATGCATATCAAGGTGGTCACCAATGTAATAGGTAGATTCAACAAAAAGCCAGATGGATGCAAATACAAAAATATAAGGGAACATAATTTGGGCACCTAAGCAGACGATAAAGTTACTAAATGCTTCATAGGTTCTCAGTTTTTTTAAGATGTTGAAGAGTTTTAAATTTAATCAATACAAGTTTGAGAACAAAATCACAAAATAAATGCTATGGATGTCAGGACCTTAGACCTTTCCACCTCTACAAATATACCAGGCAGGATAAAATTAAAATATAGATTTTGTCTGTGAAGGGTATCTGGAAGTCTAAGCATGACCAAGAATTTCTAGTACAGATTTGATATCATGATGAAGGCCCAAAGTTCAAGCCATAGATGTTGCTTGTTTCGTCTATTCCTTTAACATTTTGTCAACAGCAATGTACTGGTTGGCCATATCTACCAATGAAATGCTAAACAAATTCCCATTTTTGATCTATGATTTCTTAACCCGTCTCACACTATCAAAGGATTTTGAGACTTGAGATAACCAAAAGTTCATCCTCTAAACAATTTCCAACATGGAATGATATTCAATAGAGCTACAACTTTGATGTAAAAAGAGAATATACGGAACATCACAATCACCGACAAAAGATGGAAGGGACAGTTCTAATATCTATGCGTAACAAACATAAAAACATGGAATCATTCTATAAAACAACGCACACCAACCTACACCTTTGATGACCTTTTTCCAACAGAACGACGTTATTCTTGGATCAAGAAACACCCTCAAATATGAGAAAATTTGAACCCATAATCATAACCCAAATCAGGCAAGAATGAACATAGGAACACCCTGTTGAATACATTCCAAGTTACAACGAGTCCAAAAGAACAAAACCATCTTCGTCACAATCTAAAGAGGAAAATGAATCTGTCTAAGTTAAGAACTAAGACACAATCCCAAATACAAGTCTCTTACTCATTCCATCAAAATGTAAAAGGAAAAGAAAGGAAAGAAAAGAAAAGAGAAACAAACTCAGTAATCAAAACGCAACGACATAAGGTAAACTACAGTTCATAAACGGGAAAAGAAAAGAAAAGAAAATTAACGTACCTTTTGTTTTTACGAGATATTCCGAATCAGTTAGTGGAAAATGGGTGGTGAGCTCATCAATAAACAAATCGAAAATTTGCTGATTTTTCTTCTGATTTCTTTGGAGTGGCTGTTTAGTTCGCGGTATAATATAAAAACCGTAATGCGACGAAACATGAAAGGCAATCAAGTGTTTTTGGGCCATTAGTTGGGCTTCAAATTCGTTAAATTGTTAAAAGAGAAATCGACAGAAAATAACTTAAACTTGGCCCAAAAAAGAAAACTGGACTTTTAGCCTTCTCGAACCCAAAAAATAAGAATTGTTTAAATCACACCTGGTGGGACTCGAACCCACAATCGTCTGATTAGAAGTCAGACGCCTTATCCATTAGGCCACAGGTGCTTCTTTCTGTTGAGCAGAGTCACACTTAATCTTTTATCTCTTTCTATTTTTACATTTTACAAATGGTTAAATCTTAGTTTTGGTCCCTCGAATATGCTTAAATTTGATATTTAATTTACATACTTTAATTTCTAACATAATTTGGTCCTTATAGTTTTATAATATTATTAATTAGTCTAAATAGTTAATATCGTTAACTTTTCAATTAAAATATATGTGGTTATATATAATTTGAATACCTAAATTTTAAAAATCAACACATGACTTCCCATTTCTTTTAGGTTTGCATAGTTTTTTTTTGTCAAATTTTAATTTTGACTCTATACTATGTTGAGAATTGTGATTTAATCTATATATTTTAATTTTGAATTAATGGTAAAAACGCCCCTGTATTTTGGGGTTGTTTTATACTTTCAAAATGTTCAATTAACCCCTGTACTTTATTTCCGTTAGCTAAATGGCCCGTGACCCTAACAGCGTCAGCTTTTATACTGATGTGCACGCGGCCCAATCAAAGGCTGCCACGTGTACCATTGTTGACTTTTTGACTTAAAGCTTAAGGACCACTCAGCAATTAGTCCTTTTTTTTTGAGTTTTTTTAGAATTAAATTAAAAATATAAATTTTATTTTTTATAGCAAATCTATACTTTGTCCTTTTTATTTTTTTGTCCTTTTCATTTGTTAGTTTTCCCCCTTTTCGTTTCTTCTTATCTTTCTTTTGTTCCTTTGTTTTTTCCCTCTTTCTTCTCATCTTTCTCTCTTATTCTGTAGTTTCCATCTTCGTGTCATCTTCTCTTATTTTGTTCTCCCTCACAACCATCACTCTGGGAAAAAAATAGTTTTTCCCCCTCTCTCTTATTTATTTTGATACGCAACCCCTCTCCCTTCTAATCTCAAAATCAAACCAAGGTTTTTAATGGATTTTAATATTTGGGTTAAATTTCCATTTTCTAAATAAAAAATGGGTAATTGCTCCTAGGTAAAAAAGTAACGCCCCTTGGGTCAGGTGCCACTTTAAATAGCAGAAATAAAGTACAATGGGTTAATTCGACATTTTGAAAGTATAGAGGTCACATTAGAACAAACTTCAAAGTATAGGGATCATTTATGTCATTAACCCTTTATTTTTTTACATAACTTAATCTATCTATTTTTATAACATCATTAATTAATTTAAACAATTAATATTATTAATTATTTCAATTTAGTTACTACATCAGTTTTCTTTAAAAGCACTATTTTAAAAAAAATTAATCATTACGATTTCGGTTGAGTGATTTACCAAAAAATTCTAATCATTATTTTTAATATTAATTTTTTATTTTTAATATTACACTAAAAATTTTAATAAAATTATTTTAACAACGATATAAACTAAATCTAACTTTTTAAATCCGAAATAAAAAACTAATTTTCAAATATGAAAACTAAATCTAAGACTCATACTATTACGTGTTAACTTGATGGGTCCTACAAAAAAATTTCTGTGGCGAGTGTGTGTTGCCCACAAGACCATCTAACAATATCATAGCCAAGAAAAATTAAGACAAAAAAAAAGAGAAAAAGAAAAAGAAATTAGATAGAAACCAGAAGCTAGTCATTTCTAATTTCACGCTACTTTTAATTTCCTTTAATTTATTGTTTGTTTGTTTTCTGGTGCTTTCTTTCTCTATCCTGAAACCACAGCCGTAACCATGTCTTCCTTGCTAGCCAACGGCATTTCCAGCTTCTCACCACAGCCTACTTCCGATTCAACCAAGTTCCTTAAAGGGTTCTTCCCAAAGCTCGATTCCGTCAAACCCATAACCCCAAAACTCCAGAGTTCAAGGCTTTTGAAGGTCAGAGCAGATGTTGGTTTCGATCCTCAAACTCTCACGTCAGATCCCAGCTCTTCATCAGGTAAATCCTACGATGACAAAATCCAGGAAATTCTTCGAAATCGTGATTATGATAAGAAGTTTGGCTTTACTATGGATATCGATTCTTTTGCGATACCCAAAGGGCTTTCTACAGAAACAATCCGTTTAATTTCTTCTTTGAAGGAAGAACCTGATTGGATGGTGGAGTTTAGGTTGGATGCTTATGAGAAATTTTTGAAAATGAAAGAACCCAAATGGTCTGATAATCGGTACCCGCCGATTGATTTCCAAGATATTTGTTATTACTCTGCGCCCAAAAAGAAGCCAGCTCTGAATAGCTTAGATGAGGCTGATCCTGAACTTCTAAAGTACTTTGATAGGTTGGGTGTCCCTTTGAATGAACGTAATCGATTGGCTAATGTCGCCGTTGATGCGGTTCTTGATAGTGTTTCAATTGCTACTACGCATAGGAAGACCTTAGAAAAGGCTGGGGTCATTTTTTGTTCGATCTCCGAGGCAATTAGGGAGTACCCTGATTTAGTTAGGAAATATTTGGGGAGAGTTGTGCCTAGTGAGGACAACTATTATACAGCTTTGAATTCAGCGGTTTTTAGTGATGGGTCGTTTTGTTACATTCCAAAGGATACGAAATGCCCGATGCCAATTTCAACTTATTTCCGGATTAATGCATTGGAAACTGGGCAGTTTGAGAGGACTTTGATTGTTGCTGATGAGGGAAGCTTTGTGGAGTATTTAGAAGGATGTACGGCGCCTTCTTATGATAGGAATCAGCTTCATGCTGCTGTTGTTGAGTTGTATTGTGCTAAGGGTGCAGAGATTAAATACTCCACTGTACAGAACTGGTATGCCGGTGATGAGGAAGGAAAAGGAGGGATTTATAATTTTGTTACTAAGCGTGGACTATGTGCTGGAGATCGTTCGAAGATATCCTGGACCCAAGTGGAGACGGGGTCTGCTATTACTTGGAAGTACCCAAGTGTTGTTTTGGAAGGTGATGATACGGTGGGCGAGTTTTACTCTGTAGCACTCACAAATAACCATCAGCAGGCAGACACGGGTACAAAAATGATACACAAAGGGAAGAATACAAGAAGTAGGATTATCTCGAAGGGTATTTCTGTTGGACATTCAAGAAACTGTTATAGGGGGCTTGTTCAGGTTCAATCAAAGGCAGAGAATGCTAGAAATTCATCACAATGTGATTCAATGCTTATCGGCGATAATGCCGCTGCAAACACCTACCCTTACATCCAGGTGCGAATATTTGATTTTCAGACATCTTTCTCGTATATTTTAAAATATTTGCCTCTGTACAAGTTTTTATTGATATTTTGTGTATGTAGGTGATTCCCATTTCTTTCCTATTTGCTATACCTGTTTACCCATGTAACATAGTGCTGCAAACCTCAAGCTGTTTGATTGATATTTTGGCATACATATGTTTTCCTTTCTATCCAACTTCTTGTCATCTGTGTCTGAACTGTATTACTCTTTGCTGAAACAATGTTGACTCCTATACCATGCATGCTCTGTAATATCAATCCATTACCATGTTTTACCAACTAGAGCTTTATTCAACCTCTTATGAAGAAACAGTGGAATGCCAATTGGGATAGAACTTTATTCTCATTATTTTTTTTGAATGTTTGTGCTGTAATAGTTACTTTTCCCACAGTGCCATTACATTACCATTTATGGTTCATTGTTGTTATTTGTTGTATCAAGAAACTAGGTGCTCCATTTTGTTACTTACGATTGGATTGCTGTCATTAAACAGGTCAAGAATCCATCAGCTCGTGTTGAACACGAAGCCAGCACCTCCAAAATTGGTGAAGATCAGTTATTTTACTTTCAGCAGAGGGGAATTGATTATGAGAAGGCCATGGCTGCCATGATTTCTGGATTTTGCCGTGACGTTTTCAATGAGCTGCCTGATGAATTCGGTGCTGAGGTGAACCAACTCATGAGTCTGAAGCTCGAGGGATCCGTGGGTTAAGTATGATGAAGGTTTTATTCAATCGAGGCCATGTTGGACAATGAAATAATTTTGTCAATAAAATCAATAACGTTCAAGCTCTTAGCATCTTTTTGCAAATGACTAGTTAGCTGTAACGTACTTTGCTGTTCCCGAAGTGCTGTTTAGTGTATTTCCTGGAATATACCTGTGTGTATATATTTGATCTCTTAAACCCTGAAAAACTGTGTTACATACATTTTAGTAGTCCATTATGTGTATTGTCGTGGAGAGGATTAAGATCAATAATTTTATGTCAATATTACCAAATAATTATCTTTTTTTTTTATGAGTTTGCTTTTTTGTAAACTGTCGGCGTAATTCTATTATTCACCAGCAGTGTTAGAATCTTGTTTGTTGCATTTCTAATGGGAAAGTTAACATCAAAGTTAATAAAACTTGTTTGTATTTCCAGCAGGTTATCCCTTGAACCATTATTATTACTCTGATGATGATGTAGATACCAGCAGACCTCTTCTATCATTCCCATGCTTGTCACTTTCTTTGTTAATTCTCAAAAGAATATAGAAATAATTGGTCCTTTTTATTATTGAAAAACAATTTACTTTTGAGTCAATGGTTTATCAGCACATAATTGGTAGGCTGACTCATGCTTCAGGAACTGTGTTTGATAATATACAATCTGAACATAAATAGTCGGTAGACACTTGTTTGCTTACAAAAGATGCTTCATGACATGTCATGGCGGTGGAAATTTGGTCTGTTTTATATCGGCTACCTTTGACTTTAATATCTCTCCTTTCTGTCTCTGGCCCAACCCGACCAATAAAACACCGAAATGATATCTTTGTTACACTCTCCACTCTTGAGTTCTACTTTCCATATATGGCGTTCTCTCAGACCCATCAATAGCTGGATCATATGCTCTGATCCAGCTTTCCACCACGTGCTCCATTTCTCCTTGCAATTGGGATTAGGATAAAGCCTTTAGAGTGGTCAACGTGATTATTAAATTTATAAAAATAACCGGAATTACCATATGAATAACTTGATTTTATCTTACTTTTCAAGAAATGTTTATTTGGTTACATGCGGATAAATAAACTAACATATCCTGATCTTGTAGTAATCTTTTTACAGCAGTTAGATTAATAACAGGAAAACATATAAGGTCTAATTAAGTAGAAATACCCTCAATATTCATTGATAATATTTCTTCATTGGATTTCTATAACTTTCAACGATTAAAATATATTTACATAACTAATTCAGGTCATAATCTTCGACGTACTTCATGCTTAATCTGCATTCATTCATTTATTTTTAAAATAAAATAAAACCCAACCTAATTTGATGAGTTCTAAATTAACCTGCATTCAATTAAAAACTTAATAATTATCTTATCTAGTGGCATGTTGTTTCCTGAGCATTGCAGCCCAGAGCAGGTCAGTTTTCACATTGAAAAAAGCCAGCTAATTTAAAACCTATATTTCTCCATAATTATTGTTATTTTAATTTTATCTAATGAATATTGCTTCACATGTACAGCTTCAGCACCATATGACATCCCCCCTATAAATATTGCTTCAACCTAAGTTCTCGTATTGTTTAACTTCCTCTCTGGTAGTAGAATCTTTCCCAAAAAAACAAAAATGGTGATTCTGAGGAGATCAAATGGTTACTCAAAGGTGGATAAGGAAGACCCAGAGGAGATAATCCATCGACGAGCTCAGTTCTTGATCCACAAAGTGCTGGAGCGAGCAGATTGTAGAAGAAAACCATCGTTTCTACGAATCAGACTGTGTAGGCTAAAGGTGAAGATCGGGAGAAGATTGAAGAAGTTAAGGAAGAGTGCGTTGGTTAGTATTTCGGCAGCAAGAACTGGTGTTTACAAGCAGGTTATGGATCAATTGAAAACATGGAGACGCTTGTTTAACCCTGCTAGTCATCATGGAACCATTGCCACCCTTCCTCGCCCTTTGTTAACTTGAAACATATATATATGTGGCCTTTATATTATACACATTTTCTCTGTGTTTTTTTTTTTTTTTGTGAAATATAAGAATGATTCGTGTTTTCTTCTTTTTGGCAATAACAAGTTTCTTCTTCTTTTTCCTTTCGTATCTCGGCATTGCTTCATTTTTGTTCGTCGCCAAAATTAGAGCTTTCTAGTGGGTTATTTGTTTGGTTGAGAATTGAATTAGATCATCAATTGGAAAATTCTTGCTTTCCTTTTTTTCCCTTGATGAAATAAACTCAAAATTGGATCTGCAAAGAGCATAAGGATAATGCAAAGACATCATGAAAGAAAGGTTTATTTTACAAGTTTTC
Organism: Gossypium australe; assembly: GCA_005393395.2. Classification (NCBI taxonomy): domain Eukaryota; kingdom Viridiplantae; phylum Streptophyta; class Magnoliopsida; order Malvales; family Malvaceae; genus Gossypium; species Gossypium australe. The sequence goes on from CM016626.1 coordinate 24,351,603, forward strand.
TTTGTAATAGAGGACAAATCCTTGTTCCATTGATATTTTTTCTTTTTTCCAGATGAACCCCCCCCAAAAAAAAGTGAGGATTATGAGATTGTGGTCCTGGTTCCAGCTAGGTGCTTAGAAATGGTAAGATCCAAGCGTGATTTATGATTGACCCAAGCTGAGATTTGAAACAGCCTCTCACATGGGTTTCAACTTCGGATTAGAATCAGCAATTTACTCATTTACTGAAATGTTGGCCATAAACCAAACAGCCGAATTAAAAGCTTGAAAACGATTGGTACTTTAGTGAGTGCTTGAAGGATCTAGCTACAAACCAGACATTTACCCCTCTATCCTTATCATGCCGGACTGTCCTGACTGTACTCTCCCACGTCCCCAATCAATTACTTTAATTATTGATTCGCTCGATGCCGGTGCCCAATTGGCTTCTGGTCAACCCAATGACAACCAACCCGGTCTAATTAATGCTATTTAAACATTTAAGTATTTATATTGCTTTTTGTCTATTTGGGTTCTTGAATATACAGTCATGTATGATTCCATGAATATACAGTCAAACTAGCAATAATAAAAATTATTAGTTACTCAAACTCTTTTGGCACTCATCATTGTTCATGCACTGCGCACCTATTAAATAAAACCTCGGGACCACGTTGCCCCTCAAATTTCGTATGTCAAAAGTCATGCTTCACAATTCTTACGGCTACGGGCTTCCCGTGATTTTGACTGAGGTTAGTTGATGTTTATGTACTGTTTGGTGATGGATTGGACTGGTAAGTGCATTTTGGGATCGATGAACCGAGTTTTATATGGGTTGAAATTTGTGGCAAGACGAAAGTGAGTTAAAAATAGAGTCGAGCTTGTGGGTCTGAATCTTGATGCTTACATCAATGAATAAACGATATTTTGTAATGGAGAAAATAAGGGTTGCAACACCTAATGTTAAAATTGTGTGACTCAAATTTTAAGAGTTTCAGTGTAAATTAAGTTAACTAATATATGTTTTTCTAGAAGATTTAATATTTATTAGTATAATATATTTAGTATTTATTAGCATAATTTATTTGACTTGACAATTTAGTCTATAAATAGTTTTTTTTACAATATTAGAAAGAAATACACCCATTAGATATTAGAACTCATAACACATTTAGATAATTTTGTGTTTACGTTTTGAGGGTTCTTTATTTTCGGGTTTCGGGGTTTAGTTTTTATCTCCATCTTTTGTACTCTTCATTCTTTTGCCATTATAGTAAAATTATCTTTGCCCGTGGTTTTTTATCCTCTTTGGAGGAGTTTTTCCACGTTAAATTTGTGTGTTCAATTTCTCAATTTATTCCGCTATTTTTTTTACTTGTTGCTTAATCGGGAAGATCCTAACAAGTGGTATCAGAGCTAGTTTAATTTTTATAGATCAACCCGTTCAGAGATGGCAGCAACAATGTTTGAAATTGAGAAGTTCGATGGTGAGACAAATTTCAATCTGTGGCAAGTTCGGATGATGGCAATATTAATTCAAACCGGCTTGAAAAAGGTTTGGATAGCAAGGCAGATAAGCAAACTTCCGTTTTGGTAACATCAAAGAAACGAGACAAAAGGTGTCGCAATTGTAAAAAGTTAGGTCACGTTAAAGCAGATTGTTATAAACTGCGAAATAAAAGAACTACTGAAAGTAACGAGGAAGATGTAACTGGTGCTAATTTGGCCGATGAAAACGGTGATGACTTCTTGTTAGTGTCAACGAGCGATAACTCCAAGCTCACGTCCGAGTGGATCCTAGATTCAGGATGTTCTTTCCACATGTGTCCCAATAGAATATGGTTCTCCACATACAGTTCGGTTGAATGTGGAGTTGTGCGTATGGGAAACGATTCATCTTGTAAGGTAATTGGTATTGATACTGTTAAAATTAGGATACACGATGGGATGATTAGGACACTCTCAGATGTCAGGTATGTACCTAATTTACAAAAGAACCTCATCTCCTTGAGTAGTTTAGACTTGAAATGATGCAAAATCAACATCGAGTCGAGCGACGTTAAAGTATCTCGTGGAGCTCTCGTTTTGTTAAAAGGTAAAAGAACCGGCAGTCTTTATATTCTGAAAGGTTCTACAATGTTCGGTGAAATCGGATGTCCCTTGTCCATTACGGAGTCGAAGTCAACTCGTTTGGAGCGGAGGCAACTTGGTCATAGGAGGGAAAAACGTATGACCGTTTCGTTAAAGAGATGTTCTCTTCTGGATGCAGGTTTTGAAAAGTTAGGGCACTGTGTTCATGAAAATCAGACTCGGGTTAGTTTTGATTTGGCAGTACACAAGTTGAAGGCTAGAAGTCTTCCAGCTTCTAAGCACAGATTCGACTCAGTTAATTCCTGTATAGTTCAAGATAGGCTCATGACGGGCTTTGGCAAAGATGGTGTTGTAAGAATTCGTGTCAAGGTGGAAATTGTTAGAGTTGTGTGACCCAAATTCTAAGAGATTGCTTACAAGTTAAGTTAAACAATATATATTTTCTTTCTAGAAGATTTAGTATTTATTAGTATAATATATTTAGCATTTATTAGCATAATTTGTTTGACTTGACAATTTAGCCTATAAATAGTTTCTTTTATAACCTTAGAAAGAAATACACCCATTAGATATTAGAACTCATAACACATTTAGATAATTTTGTGTTTATTGTCGAAACCATTTTTTTGTTTGAAAAATGGGCCGACTTTAAAATATATATGGAGTTGCCACCAATCCTTTTTGTTTAGGTGTGATCGGATCACCTTATAAGAGATTTTATTTTATATAAAAAAATAATTTTAGTCTACAAAATTCAAGAAAACGGGTTCGGGAGTCAGTTACGTACGAGGAAGGGTTAGCACCCTCGCAACTGTAACATCCCGAAATAGGGCCTAAACGGAATAGTGGTTGCGAAACCACAAATCTGAGTCAGTAAAATATTTTAATATTATTTTCAGTGCTTATAATGTGTGAATTATTATGTGTGAAATTTTCGTGATTTAATTTTATTGTTTGGGTGCTTAATTTAATAAAAGGGCTTAATCGCGTAAAGTGAAAATTTAGTGGTTATTTTTAGAAGGGCCAAATAGTGGATGTTCTTTTAATTTGGAGACTTTATGTTGTAATTTACCCATAAGTGAGAGTAGTGGGCGGCTATGTCAAATTATATAGCTTGTTTTATTATGTATAATGGTTTAATAATAATAAAATAATATAATTTTAATATAATAAAACAAACACATGTTAAAAGCCATTATCATCTTTTTTTTTCAACTAGCCGAATGTAGAAGAAAAGAAAAAGGAAAGAATAAGCTTAGATTCGGCACTTTTGAAGCTTAAATTGAAGGTATGTTTTAGCTTGGTTTTTGATAATTTTTACGTTTTTGAGATCGTTTCTTCAAGTGCTACAAAACCCATGTTTCAATTTTGAATTTTGATGAATATTTTGAGTTATGCCATTGATGAGAACTTGTGATTTTTGTTGTTTGATGGTAGAAAATGAAAGATATGTGTTAGATTAACAAGTTTTGTCTTTAGATTTTTGATGAATTTAAGTAGTTTGGACTAAATTAGTAAAAGTTGTTATTGCTCACAAGTATGTGTTATGGTAAGAATTTGAAGTTGCTATAGAAGAGAAAAATGTTCAGCATGTTATAAAACATAAGAATAAGGGCTGAAGTTTAATTTTCGAGCCTAGGGGCAAAATCGTAAATATGAAAAAGTTTAGGGGCAAAATTGTAATTTTGCCAAAAATGAGAGTTAAGGACTGTTTTGATAAATATGAGTATTAAATAAGCTAAATTTTCTATTATAGATCAAGAAGAACGAAATCCAGAGTTAGATCGGGGAAAGAAAAAGATAGAGGATTAAATCGATATAATTTATCGATTTTATTTCGAGGTAAGTTTGCAGTAAATAAATGCAATATTCTGTTATTTTACATTTAATATTATGAAATTCCAGCATTTACATATTTATTCTGTAAATTTATTATTTAAAGACTCAAGTATGAATTGACGGAAAAGTTATCTCAGAAAATTCCGGTTGAACCTTAGGAATGTGTAGGATACAAATGTCATGACATTAGGGTTTAAGGAAATCATGTAAGACCATGTCAAGACATGGCATTGATAAGTTACTATAAGGAAAATGTCCCATGTAAGACCATGCCAAGGTATGGCATTGGTGAGTTTATAAGGCAAAGGTCCCATGTAAGACCATGCCAAGGCATGGCATTGGTGAGTTCACAAGGCAAGGATACCACGTAAGACCATGTCAAGACATGGCAATGGTTAAGTTTCATAAGGAAAGGTACCCGCGTATCCTTAGTATTCCAAGTGGTTCTGTAACAGCCCAATTTTAAATAGTGTCGAAACAGTGATTCGAGATCATTAAATCTGACGAAAAGTTAGAAAATTTTGTTAATCGATAATTATAAGTGTGATTTTAGAAATATTTTAAAATTAGTGAATTTTGTGAACTGAAAGAATTAATGAGAAAATTGGGCCAAAAACGAGGTATTGAGACCTCGAATTCATAAAGTGAGCCATAAATATTTCTAAAAATATTTATGGAGTGTCATTAAGTTATTATTAAACTTTCGTTAGAAAATTTTAACGTTTGGGTAGGAAATTAAATGAAAAGGACTAAACTGAAATGAAAGTAAAAGTTAAATTATAGATTAAAAGAAATTATGAAGGGTCAAAATGGTAATTATACCATTTTGCATAGTTGAGGCTGTTCACGTTAGAAAATCTGAGATTTTTTTTTAAAGTATATTATTATATTATTATATTATTATTATTATTATATTATTATATTATTATATATATACAAACAAAAACAAAAAAAAGAAGGAGGTAGAAGAGAGAATGGAAAACAGAAAAAGAAACAGAGAGTAAGACGAAACAGAGAAAAAATAGAGGAGAAGGAAAGAAAAAGGAAAAATAGAAAGTTTGAAGCTTGAAGTTCAAATTGGTAAGTCAATCAAGTCCTATTCTCTTAATTTTGATGTTTTAGAAGCTTTAAAGCAAGATTTTGTTGAAAATAAGTTGATATTTTGAGAGTTTTTGGGTTTTTAAATATAGCTTATGTTGAAGAAAAAGATGAATTATGGATTAAATTGAATGAAATCTAAGTTAGAATTAGTAAAAGGATTAAATTGTAAGGTAAGCTATAAGTTTTCTACTATAGGGATTAATTTGGAAGAAATTATGAATTAGGGTTTTATTATGAAAATTATATAATCAAGTTGAATATGGAAGGAATTTAAGTAGAATCAAAGCATGAATTAAGTTAAGAAATAAGTAAACTTAATTAGGATTTAATTGCAAAATAAGTTATAAGAAAACAGTTTTGGGACAGCAGCAGTAGAGTAAATTTGAAAATTCACCAAAAATCGTAGAAGTGGAATTAGAAGTTGAATGAGATATGAAATTAAAGCTTATTGAGTCTATTTTCATATGAAGGAAACATAGAAAGCAAATAAGTTCTGTATTATGAGATATTTAAATTTTAGTGAAACTGGTTCAGGGTGATTTCGAGATCCCCTGTTCTGCCTTAGAAAAATCATTAGAAATTGCACAAAAATAATTGTGGATTAAAATTTATATGTATGAAATCCTGGATGAGTCTAGTTTCAAATGAGCTAAACAAGGAGGCCATCTAAATTCTGTACAAAGAGTAATTTAATTCGTAGTGAAGAGAGGTCAGAGCAGTTAAACAGTGAAATAGGGGAAACTTTAAGAATAATCTGGTATTGATTGGCCATACCAAAAATTCTGAAAAATTTATAGTAAAAAAATATATGAGTCTAGTTTTGGGGAAAATCTACGGATCTTAAATTGGAGTTCTGTAGCTCTGGAAATAAATAATTTAGTGACTATAACTCAAATGGACAGCTTAAATATTCACATAAGTAAATGTTGAAAATTATTGATAATGTTACTTATAGAATGCTATATACATTAAGGATGTGGAATGGAGAGGAGGAGGAGGAAAAATACGTATGAATATTCAGTTAGCATGGCTAATTTGTAATGTTTGAGGCTCAGGGACTAAATTGAATAAAAGTAAAACTTTATGATTAGTTTTGTAAAAATGTTGGAGATGACCAATTTACATGGAATGGATTATTTTATTATTGAAAATTGCAAAATTGAATGAAATTATTAATTAGATTAAGATCGGTTGAAAAATCGATGAAAATGGAAAATTACCAAAATGCACTTAAATCTTGGTATTTCTGCAAATTTAGCCAGGTAAGTTCGTGTAACTTTAAATATGTGATATAAGGAACTATAAGTTGATAGTACGTGAAATATTGATATAATGAATTAACTAAATTATGTTTATGAATAAACGGCAAGAGAATGATATTTATCATGGCATGTCAATATGTGATTATCTGTAATATGTAAATAAAAGGTAATTAAATATGTTTAGACGAGAAATAAATTCAAGTAAGTCATGAAATGAGAAAAATAAATATGTTTTAAGGGACAATATGTTTGATTTTGATTGATTTCAAATATAAAAATGCTAGATGAAATAAAATGTTTGATAAACAAATTTGTAATTCTGGTAATGCCTCGTATCCTATTCCGGCGTTGAATACGGGTAAGGGGTGTTACAGGTTCAACGAGAAAATTCAAAGAGTATACCAAAGTAAAGGTAAGACAAGTTCAAGCTAAAATGGTAAGTTAAGACAAGTTCAAGCTAAAAAGATAAGGTAAGATAAATTCATGTTAAAAAGGTAAGGTAAGATAAATTCATGTTAAAAAGATAAGGTAAGAATACAAGTTTGAGTATATTGAGTTAAAAGCTTAAATGATCTTGATAAGAAAAGAATAAGTTAATTCATTAAGAATGTTGTCATCTATTTACATGTAAACTTACTAAGCTTTATGCTTACTCCCATTCTTTATTTTTTTTTATAGTATTGCAAGCCAACTCGGGGATCGAAAGGACGTCGGAGATCGTACACACTATCAAAGGATTATATTGGTATTTTGTGACTCGAACGTTTTAAGTTATGGCATGTATAGGGACTTAGCCATTTTATATGTGTGACCTTATGATATGGCTTATTATGGACTTGTAAATGTTTGGTAATGATTAGCCATTAAAATGGTTAATTAAGAACATGGTTGTGGATGTTATGAAATGTCTAGTTGATAATTATTTTAAAGAAATTATGTAATTATATGCAGGGGAATAGTTGGACAGCAGCAGTGACGTGATTTTGAAAAATCACCAAAAATAGTAGAAATTGAATTAGGTTGTGCATAAGATATAGAATTAAAGCTTATTGAGTCTATTTTCATATAAAGAAAACTTTGTAAGAAAATGAGTTGTATATTATGAGATAATTGATTTTTAGTGAAGAGAGGTCAGAACTGTCAAACTGTGTAATAGGGGAGACTTTAACTAATAAACTGTACTAATTGGCCACACCAAAAATTCTGGAAAAATTATAGTAAGAAGATATATGAGTCTAGTTTCAGGGAAAATTTATGGATCTTAATTTTGAGTTTCGTAACTCGAGTTATAATTAATTTAGTGAACATGACGCAGACGGACAGTTTCAATTTTTATACCCAGAACTAGTAAGTTAAGTCTAGTAATGCCTCGTGCTCGACTCCGGCAACGGTCTCGGGTAAGGGGTGTTACAGCAACGGCCAAAATTGGTACCTTATTGATTGATTAATGTCCTAATGTCGAAATTTTAAAAATATTTTAAAATACAATTCCTTTAAAAATATTTGGATAATTCGAATTGGATATTGAAATTCTCCTGTTACGAAAGAATAAAATATCGCATCCAGCACGTTAGGATACGACCTTTCAAACCCTTGATACCAAGATCATCTCATGATTTCGAAAACTCATGCATTGAAATTTAAAAGGATATCCGGTTATTTAGTCAAACGGTAAATCGGAACCCAACACGTTAGGGCATGATTTCTCGAACTTCCAAACACGAAATATTGCATTGTTTTTAATTTAAGAAAACACGGACGGAATTTCAAAAGGATATTTAGTTATTTGGTCAAACGGAAAACTGAAACCCAGCACGTTAAGGCACGATTTCTCGAACTTCCAAACACGAAATATTGCCCTAAAAAAACCCTTTTTTATGAGTTTGGGTAAAGGTTAATGTAATGTAATTTAATGAAAAAAGAGTTACGATACTAAGATGCATAACAGAATAATCATTAATGTACTAATGTGAATAGCAACATAATGCCAAGAATATGATAGAATGAATGAACAAATAAGCACGCGAATTAAACAAAAGAGAAAAAGAATAAATAAGCCAAGAAATTTAAAATTAAAAAAAAACTAATAGTAATCAAAATAGAAAAATAATATTTATGTAAAACGGTTTGAAAATAATAATATTAACGATAGTAAAGTAGTATTTATAATAATATAAGAAGGAGGTTTTAAAATTATAGAAAAAGATAAATAAATAAATGAACTATATAATAAAATCAATGTGTAAAAAAAAGTAAGTGGAAATATAATAATAATAATAATAACAAAAAACAGAAGATAATAATAATGATACATAATTGTAGTGATATATAAGTAACGGAAAAGCGAAGAAAAAATGTAATAGTAATAATAATTACGATATTAAAACTAATGGTAATAATAATAGTATTGATAGTAATGCTAACAGTAATAATATAATAATAATAGTAATATGTTAATAATAGTAGTAATAACTGATATACTAATAATAATATTTAAAAATAACACTCTCCCCCTCCTTTCTAAATTCGGCCATCGGTCCGGCCTTGTTCCGGTCACTGGACCTCCACGCGCCGCTGTGGCGCCACGGTACACGGCGGTCGAACCTCAAAATAAAAGAAACCTCTTTTCGACAATTTCAAAATGGGTAAGCTCCTTCCGCTTTATTTTTATTTTCGTATGTAAAAACAAAATAATAAATTTGAAAGATAGAATAAAATAAACAAAGAACTTAAAACGAGAATAGACGAAAATCACCTCTTTTGTTTAGATTTTTGATAATTTCGTGTATCTCTTATATTGAAAGTGTCTCTTTTTCTTGTATTCGAATCTCTCTTTTTTCTCCAAAAAAACCGTCCCCCACTACAATTGTTTTGAATGGCTTTTATAGCCAAATTTTACAACTTGTTTGCAAGCAAGTGGGGTGATGGAGTTAGTGGTTGGTTTAGTGGGGTGATGGAGTTAGTGATTGGTTTAGTGGTCGGTTTAGTAGTTGGTTTAGGTCTAGTTGGGTTAGGGTTACTTGGGCTTGGTTAATTGGGTTTGGTTTGATTTGAGGTTTAATTTTGGGTTTTAATTGGCTTATGAGCCCGGGCAAAATTTGGGCCCTACAATGTTTACATTTTGAGGAATCTTTGTTTTTGGATTTTCGGGGTTTAATTTTTATCTCCATCTTTTATACTATTCGTTCTTTTGCCATTATAGGAAAATTATCTTTACCCGTGGTTTTTTATCCTCTTTGGAGGAGCTTTTTCACATTAAATTTGAATTTATTCTGCTATTTTTTTACTTGTTGCTTAATCGGGATAATGGTTTTTTATCCTCTTTGGAGGAGCTTTTTCACATTAAATTTGAATTTATTCTGCTATTTTTTTACTTATTGCTTAATCGGGATAATCCTAACACATAATAACAATATTTGAGAGTCTAAAGAGTAAGGGAAAGTTGGTAAAATTTTTGAATTAAAAAGGCAAACAAGGGGCAAAACACGTAAAGCAGATACAAAATACACATACTCGCTTGAAAGTAAAATAAATTGAACAAAATAGAAGCCAAAACCAGAACGAAAACTCCCTTATAAATTCCCAATGATCATAAATCCCCACAAGTCCAGAACACCGCGTTCCACAAAGTTGACTATACATCACCAAGCAACAACAACACCCGGCCTCTCCCCAAGCAGGAAGTCGATCCACCAATCCTTGAAAAGCCAGTCCACCGGCTACACCCATCGCCAATAACATTCTCAAACCACGAACCTATAATCACAGCAATTAAACCGACTATAAAATTCAAGATTTAGCAAAAGATCACCCTCAAAAAATGAAAGAAAAGAACCATAAAAGACATTATCTCTGACATAAAAATCAACCTATGTTAAATCTTTCTTCAACAAAGCACTCCTCGAAGACTCGAGACAATCTTTCAACTTCGGAATGGGACAAATACCTCGACTTGACAACCACTCAATCGGATAAAAAATGTTAATTTTAGAATAAAAAAAGAAAAAGAAAAAAGAAAGGATACACCAAACCTCAAGAAAACGAAATCAATCCTCTTATTGATCCAACTTCAGACTCCTCTCCTCAATCTGCACTAATTTCTTGATCACCTCTTCATCATTCTCGACAAACATGATAACAGAGATATTAATAATAAATTTTTTTATTCAATAAACAGAATTGTTGATAAAATGGGTCGGGATATTTATATAAAATATATGGAGCAACTCTCTATAATTAAGTAATTTTAAATTTGGATATTTTAATCATCAAAATTTAAAGAAAAACAAAATAAATTATTTAGGTTTTTTTTACCTAATTAATATTTAGATACTATTTATACTTAGATATTACAATTATTAAATTTATTTTTATCAAATTAATATTTAGATACTATTTCGTATTAGTTTACCAAATTAAAATATTACTAAATTTATCATTAAAAATTATAAATGCTATAAAAGAAATCAAATTTTAAAAAATTAAAAAACTTTGGGGCCAAACACAAAATTTTCCTTTTTCTAAATACTAATCATAATATTAAAATATAAAATATAAAATTTCAAAAAAGATAAAAGAAATTTTACAAAATTTAGAAAGATGGGGAACTGCCAACCCTCTTGATTTTGTCTCTGTTATTTATATACTTTTAATATCCATAATAATAAATTATTATTATTAATGATTCAAAGTGTAAATCTTTTAAGTTAATGAGGAACTTTCTTTTATTATATTTTGATGTCGTAGAATTATATTTAAAAATAATTTATATATATGTTGCTTTTTTAGCACTTTTATCATATTTATGGTCAAATAAATGATTAATTAATAAGTTGATGACATTTTTAAAAAAAATTACATTGAATTTTATTATTTAAAATTTATCAAATTATATTTAATTTATATTTTATGTTAATTATTTTAATAATTAATAACATAATAATAAAAAAATTACTTTAAAAAAATATAATAAAAAATTAATTATCATTTGTTATAACCTAAAATTTTTTAATAAAAATAAATAGTATATTACATTAAAATAAATTGTAATTTCCATCAAACTAATATTTTAATAATAAAATATAATGATAATATGTTAGGAAATCCTGCAGAACATTTAAGCGTAATAACGTAACTCTAGATATAGTGGACTATAAGGTAGAGTAAGCTTTGATGTGAATCAACGACTTCGACCTTTATTTTAAGTTTGGGGTTTATCAAGTTTTGTATGAGATTAGTGTAATAGGCCAATTTAGCCCGGGCCCATACAAAAAATAATAATAAACCCAAAATAATAAAATAAGGTCTATCTACAAGCTTGACGTTTATGGAAATACAATCTTCAAGGATATGCAATCCTAGAAGATTTGGTATACAATCTTAGAGATGATATGCAAATCTTAGATATGATATGCAATCCTAGAATATATGGTATGCAATCTTAGATATGATATACAATCTTAGAAGATATGGTATGTGATATTAGAAGATGTGATTTTGTAATCTTAGAGATTTAATTTGTAGATACCTTTTAATCTTAGCCGTTGATGTAATTGATCTGTACCGTTGGATTTGGGGAGGCTCAGCTATAAATAGAGGCCTCTCCCTTCATTGTAAAAAGGACTTAAGTTGGAAAGCAATAAGAATTCTTGAGAGCATTCACTCAAATTTCTCTCTCTTTTGCGTTCTTATTTTCTGTGGCTTGTTCTTATTTGTTCTTCACTCATCCTCATTTATTTTCGAGTTGCTTCCGTTCGAGTTAGATTTTGGTGGAGGAATTTCGTTGAATCCTCATATTGCGGGAGTAAGGTTGACTTATACGTTTTTTTAACTTTTTAATAGTTATCTATATTAATTTATTAAGTTATAAATAAATAAATATTATTTTGTTTTGTTTAAATTATTTTTTACATATTATTTTAGCATTTATATATATTAGATATTGTATTATAATTTTTTTTAATTCTACACGTTATATAATATTATATTATATCATATATATTTAACTAAATTATTATAATAATATTTTTATATTTTTTAAAATCATCATATATTATTTTTTAACACATTGTTTATATTGTTTATATCATATGTATATCCTTTTTATCTATTATTTAAATTGGTATGAAATATGTTCATAGTTAATTTTATTGTTTATTATATTTGTTTATACTTCCTCGTATATTTGCAATTGCTTAGTATAGGAATTATCATTTGTTGTATTTCATATTATTATTGCCTATCTTAAATATTAGCATGTTATAAATATTTATGTTCGATAATGTATAAATGTAATATTGTCACATGGATTATAATTATTTGAAGTATAAAATACATTTTTTTGCAAAGTTACTATATTTTATTTAAAGTTTTTTTAAAAAATAAGGCAATGTTTAGGTATTTAGAAATTCGGAAAATAGTGTCCTAACGTGTTGGATGTGATTTTCTGTTTAGCTAAATAACTAAATATCTTTTTAACAAGTTTTATAAATCATGAGATGATTTTAATTACAAGGGTTTTAAAATATCATGTCCTAACGTGTTGGATGTGATGTTTACATTCCTTTGGGATAAGAAAATCTCAAATTTTCACTTAAAGTGCTCAAAGTGTTTTAAAAGAGATCATATTTTTTAAATACTTTTAAATTTCAAACATTTGGACATGATTTTATCAATTAGGTACCAATTTTTGGGCGTTATGAGGGTGCTAATCCTTCCTCATACGTAACCGACTCCCGAACCCGTTTTTTCGTTTTTCGTAGACTAAAATTGAATGTTTTAAAAAATAAAATGTTTTACAAGGTGATCCAATCACACCTAAATAAAAAGGATTGGTGGCGACTCCATTTTCGTTTTTCAAAGTCGATCCCCGTTTTTTAAAACCCGATTTAAAATGGTTTCGACAGCTTGGCGACTCCGCTGGGGACCTAAGAGAGTGAAGCCGTAAAATTGATAATTTCATATCCTTTTGTTCGAATTTAAAATTTTGATTTTTAAAAAAATATGATCCTTTTATTGCATGTGATTTTAATATATATTTCTGCATTGCATTGCATGACCGTCGTGGTCACACCCTTAAGTGGGAGCAAGAAACTATGTCTTCGTGAGGCTTTCACCTCCGTATGGGCTAATGGATTGCTTCCGGAATATATCCGTACCTATGTCTCCGTGAGGTTTTCACCTCCGCATGGCCATAGGAAAATGTATTCCCCTGAACCGAACTCGGTCCATATGAGCCTATAATGGGTGAGGATCGAGGAATCTACTGGTTTGGGTACCTCAGCTTTAGAGCTAAACCACATGTAGAAAACCTAAGGGCTTACCCTAGGTAGAACTATGTCAAACCCTAGTGGTCTCCCTGATAGGTGTTCTATGTTATTTATTTTTCCTAGGCTAACGTGTTCTCTTTTATTTTGATTGCATTGCATTCATATCATAGAAAAGAGGTGTTGATTTCTAATTCGATTGCTAAATAGAAAAGTTTGTCATAAGAGGACGGGTTTTTTGATAAAGTGGATTATAATACGGTCTTGTCTGAATATAGTCTAAACACAATAAGAGAAGACTGATAGCCGATAAAGGAATACAGGATTTTATTACCCAAGCTGACAAAGACAAATCGAGAACTACCATGTCTCAACTTTCTTGAAGAAGATAACGAGTATTATGGAGCAGTGAGTCGCGTCTCAGATCAAGCAAAAAGGAGCTAGTGAAGGCATTTATTATAAGTTTGCGAGATTTGACCTTTGGGAGGAAGGGTATTAATGTTTTTGCTTGGAATATGAGGGCAAAGCCGTGTATGCGATCTGTTTTATGTAAGGAAATTTGTTTTCTAGAAAGTTTTTCTAATGTAACTGAATTCAGAATCAACACCTCTCTTTCTCTGCATTCATGCATTACATAACTTGCTGCTGTGTTTTTTTCGTGCATGTCATTTTATACATTAGGAGGTATAGATTCACGATCAGTTTCTAAGTTAGAAAGCTGGTTATGGAGAACGGGTTCCTTGATAAAGTGGAAGACAATGCAATCGTTCGTATATAGTTAGAGCATAGGCAATTAGAGAAAAAGGGTATAGATTTGTTTAAGCAAAAGAGAAATGGGGCAGCGCTAGAATCCTTGCCACTTGTGCCTCTTGATGTTGTTCTGATCAAAGTAGAGTCAGATATGAAGAAGATTGTATAACACCTTATGGCAAGGCGTGGTGTTAGAACTGATAGGTAGAAAGAGATTATACTCACCAATCACTTCAAAGTAAGCGCGGAGGGTACGGATAAACACTTCTACCATTACAGCATTTCTCTTTCATGTGAAGATGGTCACCCTGTAGATGACAAGGGTGTTGGAAGAAAAGTGATAGAAAGGGTGCAAGAGACCGATGGTTGAATTGGCTGAAAAGACTTTGCTTATGATAGGGAGAAAAGGTTATTTACTATTTGCATACAGTTGTATTTGAGGATGTTACATCTAACCGAAACAACGGTAATGCCAGACTTGATGCCCATGATAACTCAAATGGGCAAGACAAAAAGAGAATAAAACGGCCTTATCAGTCAAAGACCTTTAAAGTGGAGATCAGCTTCGCTGCAAAGATACACATGCAAGCAATTCAAAATGCTCGGCGCGGACAGGAATCTGAAAACTCTCAAGAAGCATTGAGGGTGCCGTATATCATTTTAAGGTAGCATGCTACGAAATAGGGATGCCTATTTGTTTGCCAATCTTTCAAGATAATCAGAACAACTTCACAGACATTGGAGGAGGTGCCCTTGGCTATAAGGATTTCCATTCAAGTTTCATAGCCACTCAAGGAGACCTTTCACTAAATATCGATGTATCAATTAATTCAACCTGATCCAGTGTTGATCAATTTTCCATAGAGCTCCTCTGGTTGGAAAATTAAGCCAAATGCCTCAAGAAAGGATGAATGTTTTGTCTAAGTTATGATCTTGAGGTGTTAATATCAACTTTAACTTCACCCAAGTGGATGGACGCATTCTCCCAGCACCAAGGTTAAGAAGGGGCAATGGTGGAAATTTCGTTCCAAAGGATGAACGTTGGAATTTCAACAATAAAGATATTAGTGAAGCCACCTAGGATTGAAGGATGGACTGTTGTGAACTCCTCGGCTCCTCGTTGTGATCCAAACAATATTGCAAGGGATTTGATTCGTTGAAATGAGTTCGTGTTGATCCCTCATTTGATATATTTCAAGAGATGAACTAGAATAGACACCTTTTACTTGTGGTTAGAGTTGAAAAATGTTTGAACAGAAACGATCTAAACTTCCTGGAGCTCCGCAGTTCCTTCTTTGTCTAGAAAAATTCTGATCTTTATGAGTCATGGAAATAGAAGAATCTCTCTGAGTATGTCACGGGCTAGGGTGAATGATCAATACTTTTCTGAATATCAATGCTAAACTTGGACAGTCTCTTCACTATCATCGAAACTGTAATTCTGCAATCGAGTTGAAGTCAATTCTGAACAAGATTGAGGAAATGAAGGGTAGGATCGAAGAGTTAGAATCAGTATTACACATTTGTGAACTTCTGATTAAGCTTCTTGAAACAAGAGAGGAGTATTGGAAAGAAGAGCTTCATCATTCTTATGATCGAGTTAAGAATCAAGATTACCTCATAAGTGAAGCTATAGTTCAGAATTGAAAGGTAGTTGATCATTTTCAGATTTTGGCCTCACAGGCTGATACATTGAGCATGAAATATAAGTTACGGTCAGATCGTGGTCAAGAGTTGGCTTTGTAGGAAAGTTAGAACTTTAGGATTTAGGGCGAAAGCATATAGTAGTCCGTTTTATGTAAAAGAATTTGTTTTCTAATAAAGTTTTCTAAAATGAAGTTGAACAGAATCGATACCTCTTTGCATTCATGCATTTGCATTACATTGCATCATTTGCATTAGACTTATATACAAAGACCCTAATTAGGTAAAAATATTTCAGTTAACTTGGAAAACATGGAGCAAAGGTTGGAAAGAATGGAGCAAATGCAAATACAGATGCAGGGGCAATTGATCGAGATCCAACAAGAAATGCGGGAATTCCAAAGGAATATGATAAGCCAGCTAAATCAGTTATTAGCCAAAAGACTTGAAAGGAGTAGCCCAGTGGAAAATAGTGAGGATGATAAGGAAGACATCATTTATTCTCCATTGGGTATCCCGATTCAACCAGACACGCATCTGCATGGGGGACCCGTCATTATTGAACAGGCAGATACTTCGACCTTGTTAAAGTTTCCAATGGTTTCAGTTTTTGACCTAAATAATGATCAAGCCAAACCGGTTGCTCTAGTAGAAACAAGAGAAAGAGGAGAAGGGACCTCAAAGGCCTTAAGGAAGAAGGAAAAGAGAACTGGTAGATATAACAGGAGCTACTCGGAGCCAATTACAATGAACCAACCAAGGACGGTAATTACCAACGATCAGGCTTCTCCAAAGCAAAACTCTGGAAAGCTCCAGTTTACATCAATCTCGATAACGTATAATGAGCTATATCAAAGTTTATTTGACGCGCATATGGTGTCCCCATATTATTTGCGGCCGTTGCAACCTCCCTTCCCAAAATGGTATAATGAGAATGCCCAATGTGAGTACCACGCGGGAATAAATGGCCACTCAATTGAAAACTGCAATACGTTTAAAAGTTGGTTGAAAGGTTTATTAAATAGGAGTGGTGAAGTTCGACGATCCATCAGAACCTGATCACTTTAATGAGGCAGTGAATGCAGTGATTGAAGGAAGAGACAAGGAAGTTGCTACTCCTTGAAGAAATCAAAGAGGGAATCAGAGAACGAAGTTTCCAAACCCTTGTGCACTTGGAAGTGTTTTGAATAATGAGACTGTGGAAGAGAGCCCTGTATTTTTTAGGGCTAATCTAGAGTAATGTTTAAAACATGCTTGTTGTCTTGAGCCTAGAGGCAACAAGAACTCTTTTGTGAAATAGGCTTATGTTCAAAATTTTATTTCAATAAAATGCATTTGTTTAAGCACATATTCTTTTATTTTTTCTATTTTATATTGTACATTTCTTTTGTTTTTAGAGTATTTTTTTATTCTTTATTCATGACCATACCAATAATCATCCTTAGAATCATTTGTTCTTTGGATTTGTTCGCCTTCGTACCTAGGTACCCAGATATCAATGTCATAAGCGACATTGTGACTGACTCCCTTTTTGAATGAGATATGGGTCTAGGGGATCTCAGGTTTTTGAAGATGACAGAGATGGTGACATACCTTCTGACTTGTTAAAAACGGTTTAACAAGATGAAAACAGACCTTACTCTACAAAGGGTCATTGGATATTGCGAGCCTAGGAAAGGGGTGAAGACCAAAGCCTAACTTATCATAGAAATAATGCAAGACATCATTGAGTTATTTTCAAAAAGACTCAAAATGTTTTGCACGATTATATCAGAACATACCTGGACTAATAAGAAGCGAGCTAAACAAGAGGATGGGGCACTGTTGGTCTACCATGGAAGGGGATTGCATCAGTCATATAGCAAATACTGAATTGAAGAAGACGAGATTTATGCGATTCTTCTATCTTCTTCCCAAATTTTCCATGTGGGGCATGGATATTATGAGGCCAATCTCGACAAATGCTTTTAGTTGACAGTGATTCATCGTTATAGTCGTCGTCTACTTCGCTAAGAGGGTGAATGTTGCTTCATATGCCAATATTGCAAAGTCGACAGTCATCAAATTCAAAAAAAAATCAAAAAAATCAAAAAATGAGGAATAAAACAAAAGATCATGCCAGCACAGAATGCATAACTGTACAAAGTCAATGTTTACAGATCAGGCAGCATATCACTGTACAGCAAAGTTGCCAAAAGAAAATAAAAAAAAATTATGAATGGTGCTTAGACTTGTAAGGATTGGCATAAGAAGCTACTGTTGTCCTCTGTCTTATCAAACGTCGGCCAGAATCTTCACTAAGGCAACATCTTGCCCATTATGGAATTGAAGCATTTTTGCCAATTGAACCTAATCGAGAAAAAGGTTAAAAGTTATCCATCACGGCCAGATTGATGCGAGCTTACATTAAAGAAGTTCATCTTAGGGAATTCCACGAGGAAACCTGATGTTGAAAAAGATTTTTCCTCTACAAAACGATTTAGAGGAAAACATATGCCAAACTGGAAAGGACTTATGTAGGGCCTATTCTAGAGAAGCATTGATATTGACCGAGACGGATGGCGAAGACTTGCCCAATCCAGCGATCTCAGATTTAGTCAAGAGATATTTTACTTGAAAAAGGAAAGACCAAGGTGAAAACCCGTAAAGGGCGCCTCGAAATAAAAAAATCAAAGAAAAAAGAAAAAAGGGAAAAAGAAAAGAAAAGAAAAAGAAAAAGGAGAGGCCAAGGCGAAAACCCGCAAAGGGCGCTTTGAGACCAAAGGGGCTTTGAGCTGAAACCCGAAAAGGGCGGCTCAAATTTTGATTAAAATGGGGCATACAGTAGTCTTGTTACTTCTGAATTAGCAATAAGGAAGTATGTTACATCTTGGGGACATCGACAGAGTACTCCGGATCCCCTAAACACATACTGAGTTTAAAATGGTCCTCAAGAGATCGAACAGAGAAGCTTAGACTACGATATCTGGGGCACCTAGTTTCCCATTTTACCTATTTTAAATCTTTGATTACTTTATTCTTTTTAAAGAAACACCTTAATCAATTTTTCTTTTATAGCCTTTGCTATTATGCTTACTTTATTCTTTTTAAGATACACCAATCAATTTTCATTTATTGCCTTGGTTATCTTTGATTAGCTTATTTGTTTCGAGCTATGCTAATTTCTTTCTTTCCATTTTTGTAATCTTTTTCAAGCATTTTTATTGAAATAACAATTTATGGACTATTAATATTTTCATGAAAGGAGTTTCACATATTACTCTGGAAGCTTCTAAATAATATAAGAATCTGAAACATGACTATTGTTCAGAACTTACCAGGCTTAAGGGCTGAAAACATCGAAAAATGATTACACCTCTTCAGATTCTTTTTGGATAAGATAATTTTGTTGGTAATACCATATTGGCAAATGATGAACAAAGGGTTCATTGTTGAGATACCCTACAATTCATTGAAAATTTCAGACACATACGTCTGGTCATTACACCCAGGGAACGGTGTATCAGATTGAAAGTAATACAAGCTGTACCTCTTAGTGGTAACAGAAATATGAAAGAAACCAAAAGGTCATTCCCCTAAAAGTTGCAGTGGGAGATACCAACTTTATGTCCAAGGTTCAAGCAGGGCTGACTCAGAAATTACATTAGGGAAAGCTGGTTAAACAGAGCATGATTGATGAACAAGAATGGGAAAACAAATGAGTGATAACACCTAAAGTAGGAATCATACTCATGACATCTTTGTATCATAGTAAGTCTCATTAGGAGCATTTGATTCATCACAATCATTGCATCCTAATCCTCTACAAGGAATCATTTTCATGACATATGCATGCATGCATGTCATAGAACCGAGTCTACAGGACATGTCTTTCAGTGGACGGTGTAGCAATATCAGATCGAAGGCATCAATTTGGTGATCCCTGAGTTTGCAGGGTCAATTGAAGATAACAGATTTGATCTTCCTGAAGTTGCAGGGAGCAGATCGAAGATATCAGTCTGGTGATCCCTGAGTTTGCAGGGATCAGATTGAAGATAGAGATTTGATCTTCCTGAAGTTGCAGGGAGCAGATCGAAGATATCAGTCTGGTGATCCCTGAGTTTGCAGGGATCAGACTGAAGATAGTAGACTTGATCTTCCTGAAGTTAGGGAGCAGATCGAAGATATCAGTCTGGTGATCCTGAGTTTGCAGGGATCAGATTGAAGATAGCAGATTTGATCTTCCTGAAGTTGCAGGGCAGATCGAAGATATCAGTCTGGTGATCCTGAGTTTGTAGGGATCAGATTGAAGATAGCAGATTTGATCTTCCTGAAGTTGCAGGGAGCAGATCGAAGATATCAGTCTGGTGATCCTGAGTTTGTAGGGATCAGATGAAGATAGCATTTGATCTTCCTGAAGTTGCAGGGAGCAGATCGAAGACATCAGTCTGGTGATTCCTGAGTTTAGGGATCAGACTGAAGATAGATTTGATCTTCCTGAAGTTGCAGGGAGCAGATCGAAGATCAGTCTGGTGATTCCTGAGTTTGCAGGGATCAGATTGAAGATAGCAGATTTGATCTTCCTGAAGTTGCAGGGAGCAGATCAAGATATCAGTCTGGTGATCCCGAGTTTGTAGGGATCAGATGAAGATAGCGATTTGATCTTCCTGAAGTTGCAGGGAGCAGATCGAAGATATCAGTCTGGTGATCCTGAGTTTGTAGGAACAGATTGAAGATAACAGATTTGATCTTCCTGAAGTTGCAGGGAGCAGATCGAAGATATCAGTCTGGTGATCCTGAGTTTGTAGGGATCAGATTGAAGATAACAGATTTGATCTTCCTGAAGTTGCAGGGAGCAGATCGAAGATATCAGTCTTGTGATCCCTGAGTTTGTAGGGATCAGATAAGATAGCAGATT